>MCJB01018638.1:0-23547 GCA_002018475.1 Nicotiana obtusifolia | reverse complement strand
TATGTTCAAATGTGAAATATGCGAATTGGAACAATGGAGGTCTTGCTTCGTTGGTGGAAACAACTCGTGAATGGTTCAATAGTCTTTAGTTTAATGGCAAGCTTTGTTTTCCATCAACGGTTTGCAATCGAGCCAAAGACTATTTAACCATCCCATAGCGGTTTATCTTGGACGTAAAAATTTCAATGCCTTGTCATTTAAAGGTCTTATTCTTATCGATGACGCTCCCTTCGTGGTATGCTTTCCGTTGCTGCCTCATTAAAAACCTTGCAAGAAAAATCTAATTAGGACAAAAACTGGTCGAAGGAAAAAAGGGTGCAGCACATATTTTCAATGTTAATATAATCCGTCAACAGTAGTACCTTTTGAGTTGAGTCACGTTACTAGGAAACTTGACTCTATCATGATTCTACAATTCATACAATCCTTTACTAGCAACAGCTAAGACCCGGTAAGTACCTTCCCATGTTGGACCCAGCTTCCCGGCGTTGACTTCCCGAGTGCCTTGAGTCACCTTTCTTAAAAACTAACAGAAATCTTACCTTTTTGGGATCCGCTGGCAGAGGACCGACTATGTCCATTCCCCATTTCATGAATGGCAACGGAGACAACACCATATGCAAGAGTTCAGCCGGTTGGTGCACCAACTGCGCATGGTGTTGAAATTTGTTGCATTTATAAACGAATGCCTTTGTGTCCTGCTTCATCCGGGGTCAATAGTAACATGCCCTAACCAGCTTTAAAACTAACAAATCTGCACCTAAATGGTTCCCGCAAATCCCTTCGTGGACTTCTGTCATCACGTAGTCCGCCTTCAGGCTCCCAAACATCGAGCCAATGGCCCTAGGTATGATCTTCTATATAATTGCCCGTCCACGAGGGAGTAGCAGGATGCTTTGGTTCGTATTGCCTGGGATGCCTTCGGTTCTTCGGGTAATTAGCCATGCCGAAGATATTCGACGAACTCATTCCTCTGTCCCAAACTAAGCTTGTTGAGTTGACCTCACAGTAACTGTCCACGTCCAATACCGAGTGCAGAAGTTGTAGTACTGTACCGGAGTCAGAACCTTTCATCTCTATTGATGACCCCAAATTAGCCAATGCATCTGCTTCCACATTTTCTTCTCTGGAAATGTGTATGATCAACCATCCGCTGAATCGTGCAAGCAATGCTTGAACCTTATTCACATATTGCTGCATGCGTTCTTCCTTTATGTCGAGAATCCCCTATTCTTGGTTACTACCAGCTGAGAATCACATTTTATTTTGATGACCTCGAAACCAAGTCTTTGGGCCAGTTCAAGTCCTGTAACCAAAGCCTCATACTCGGCGTCATTGTTAGTTAATGGAACAGTCTTAATGGCTTGCCTTAGAGTTTCTTCTAAGGGTATGACTAGAACTATCCCGAGACTTGACCCTTTTGCAATGGAAGCTCCATCTGTAAACAAGGTCCAAATTCCCTATGTCGTTTTTGACACCAAAACTGCTTCCTTAGCAGCAAAGGACATTAATCTGGGACTGAAATCGGCCAGAAATCGGCCATAACATGTGACTTGATCGCAGTCCTAGGCTTGGATTCAATGTTGAATTCGCTAATTTTGACAGTCCATATAGCCAACTGGCCAGACAAATCAGGCTTGTGAAGGACATTCCTTAAGGGAAAGGTTGTCACAACGGCTATCGGGTGGCACTGAAAATAAGGCCTAAGCTTTTGAGAGGCGACTACGAGAGCTAAGGCCTTTTTTCGAGATGCGGATAGTGAGTCTCCGCTCCCGATAATATTTTACTAACATAATAAATAGGAAATCGCATAGCTTCTTCCACTCAGACTAAAATGGCACTTACCGCTACCTCCGAGACCGCTAGATATATTAGCAACTGCTCGCCTTCCCCCGATTTTGACAGTAACAAGGGGCTCGACAAGTACCTTTTTAGGTCTTTCAATGCTTGTTGGCATTCTGGGGTACACTAGAAATTGTTCTTCTTTATTATAAGTGAGAAGAAGCGATGAAATTTTTAGAGGATCTTGAAATGAACCTGCTTAAAGAGGTGAATCTTTCGGTTAACCTTTATACCTCTTTTATGCTTGTTAGCTGGTTTGGGATGTCATCGATAGCTTTGATTTTATCGGGATTTACCTCGATCCATCTTTGCGAGACCAAGAACCCCAAGAACTTACCGGAACCAACTCCAAACACACATTTTTCAAGGTTAAGCATCATGTTGAATTTCCTCACAATGTCAAAGGTCTCTTGGAGGTGCTTCAAATGATCTCCTACATTCAAATACTTGACTAACATGTCATCGATATATAATTCCATTATTTTGTCTATTTTCTTCTCAAACATATTGTTAACGAGCCTTTTATAAGTGGCTCTGGCATTCTAAAAGCCCAAATGGCATCATATTTTAACAATATGTGCCAAAATTCATTATGAAAGAAGTTTTTTCCTGATACTCCGGGTTCATTTTGATTAGATTGTACCCGGAGTAAGCATCAAGGAAACTCAATAACTCGTGCCTGTCTATAGCATCAATCATTTGATCAATGTTTGGCAATGTGAATGAGTCTTTAGGGCACGCCTTATTTAAATCCTTATAATCTACACACATTCTAAACTTATTATTCTTCTTTGGAACTACAACTAAATTGGCTAACCATTTTGAATTATTTACCTCCCAAACCGATGTCGAGTAATTGAGTTACCTCTTCATTAACAAACCTGTTTCTGACCTCGGCTATTGGGTGTTTCTTTTGCCTTACCAGTGGAAAGTTCGGATCCAGGCTTATCTTGTGCACAGCCACCTCTGATTGTATACCTGTCATATCTGAGTGCGACTATGAAAAATAGTCGACATTAACTTTTAAGGAAATTTATGAATCCTGACCTGAGCTCGCGATTTAACCCTGTTCCCAAACAGAACTTCCTTTCTAGAAATTGCTCGAACAAAGCCACCTGCTCGAGTTCTTCTGCGGTTGACTTAGTTGCATCTGTTTCCTCTGGTACCTAAAAGTATCTCGGAACCTAATAGACTTCTAATGACTCCTCACTCTTATCGTCTTCATTCGGAGAGGGAGAAGGCATTGGCTCCTATAATTGCTATTTGTTGGACTCCTTTCCCTTACTGCTAGAAACAGTTACTGCGTTCATCTCTCTTGCTGCCGGTTAGTCTCCTCTTATCTGTTTGATTCCTTCCAGTTTGAGAATTTCAATAGTTGATGATATGTTGAGGGCACAACCTTCATCTCGTGTATCCACGGCCTCCGAGGATTACATTGTAGCCCATGTCTACATCTACCACTTCGAATAAGGTGGTCATGGTTACCCCCTTAGCGTTCGTGGGCAATAGGATTTCACCTCGGGTTGTCACACTTGACAAGTTAAACTCAGCTAAGAGTTTGTTGCTGGTATGATGCTTTCGATCAGCTTTGTGTGCTCCAATACTCTCAATTGGATGATGTTGGCTGAGCTTCTTGAGTCAACCAAAACATGCTTAATTTTGAAATGTAAAACATTAAGAGAAATTACCAGAGCGTCATTATGTGGAAGAAGGAGTCCATCAATGGCATTCTCCGTGAAGGTGATTTTTATCTCAGTCCCGTACCTTGGTTGATGTCGGGAACCCGAGCTGATTATCTTCTACTCTTATTTTTGACTCGTAACGGTTATGGACATCGCCCACGTGGTTGCTTGGAATTCGAGCAGGCTTTCTTCAACTTTTGGGAGGCATCGGAGCTTCGCGGATTCAAACCCTTTGTGAACGCCTTCGCTGCCCACTCATCTGGTATAGCCGGCAGCAGTATCCTCTCTTTCTGGAACCGGATCACGAATTCTCGCAACAACTCGGACTCACCTGAGCAATCCAGAATATGTCTGCCTTCCTGGCTTGGACCTTTCGTGCCCCGGCATGGGCCTTGATGAATGAATCTGCAAGCATTTTAAAAGAGTCAATTGAATGATCGGGTAAGAGCGAATACCAAGAATTATTCTGTAGTTATTTATATAACAAGTTATGTATTATAGTCCGAATTAAATTTACTCAGAGAGAAATGGACGTCGGCTGGTAAAAGTTGCTAGCTTTTAATTTGTCATTATAACACTTGGCAAATGAGAAAAGAATATAAAAATAATTTAAAATCTCTTTAATTCCCAACGATGGAAACGAAACGACCCCCAAAAAGTCACTTTCACGTCGCTATTTCGTTGTACATTTCCCATATATGACTTCACTTCTTTCACAGCCTCATGACATTGGTTTGTCGACAATATTTTTCGCGTTTTCAAATGACTTTAGTCCTTTCCATTCTTTTTTGTTCTTCGTAACATGGAAAATAATTAATAAGATAAATTTATTACAACAAGTTAAATAACATGGAAGAATTATTTAGTTGGAAAACAAGTTATTTCAGAATTAATTATCTCGGGATTAGTTATTTTGAGATTATTATCTCACCCTCGGATAGAGATATAAAAATAATACTACAATCCAGAAAATTAGTTATCCCGCAATTTATCTCAACCAAACGTGGGATAAACTCACTTTAAATTTAATCACAGGATTAATTCTTTTATCCCTTGTATCAAAAGAACCCTTAGAGTATAAACATGTTATAGATAATTAGACATGTTGGGGGTCATGAAGGGAAACAGCTACATCAATAGTCAATTATCTGGAACGAATTCATACTTACTTTTCTTAGTATTGGTAACGCATGTATGCCTAGGGAAGCTCGGGCTAACTTATGTCTCAGTAATTGCCCGAAAAAGGATCAGTTAATCCAAACAAATTCTTGTAACTGCCTTCCAAATAGGATCTCGAGAGACAAGACATTAAAGTACCGCACCATAATGGTGGCTATGAATTTAAAAAGAAAAAACAGTATTGATAGTATAAATAATGTTAACATTGTTCATATAAATTAAAATTATTTTGGATTATATATTAATTTAAGTTACATATATTGAATGTATCAAAAAAGTGTTTACAAGTAGTGACATGTTATAATGTGTATACTTTTGTTAACAAAAATAAGAGAAACTAAGGAAAAGATGTCACGACCCAAAATCGTAACCTGTCGTGATGGCGCTTATCGTGGTATTAGGCAAGCCGACATTTCAAAATATTTCCAATACTTTTAAGGGAAAACGAATTAAAGCAGTTTAAACAATAAAAGTTCTCATAAACGGATAGAAACCCAATACACAATGCGAAAGTTCCCAATTATCGGGGTGTCACAGAGTACATGGGCATTTATACATCACAAGTCTGGAAAATACTGTCAATGATAGTCTGAAACTAAATACAATAAGCGGAAAGATAGGGAAGGAGAGACAAGGTCCGCGAAACGCCAAGCAGCTTCCTCCATAGTCTCCGAGAATCCGAACTCTACAACTCAGAAATCGCGGTGATCGGAAGCACCTGGATCTGCACACAAGGTGCAGGGTGTAGAGTGAGTACAACCAACTCAATAAGTAACAAATTTAGCCTTTGGACTGAAAGGTAGTGACGAACTCAGCAGGTACAGTTCAACACAGAAATAACAGTACAGGAATGTGCCATGCTTCCAAGTTCAACAGTTAAACTCGATTCAAGTAAAATAGATCAAATTCTGAATGATATGAGGAGTATGACCTCTCTACATCTACATGCCAATGCACATGCTGTATGCGATGCAACACACTGAAAGTCTCAGGTACTCACACTCTCAGAATACTTAATCGCTCAGTACTGTATATGGTCATTTTAGCCTAGGGAAGATCCATCCCATATATATATATATATATATACCTTGACTGACAGTCAGTCACTCAATACTGTATAAGGCCAATCTAGCCCATAGGAAGATCTATCCCCAAATATAAATGATTCGGACGAGATCCATATCCAGAGAAGATCCACTCTCAATATAATCAACTGCGCTCACTGGGGGTGTGTACAGACTCCGGAGGGGCTCCTTCAGCCCAAGCGCTATAATAAGCCAGATCCAGGCATAAATCAATAAACATGCTGCAGCGTGTAGCCCGATCCCATAACTGTCACTCTCAATCAGGCCCTAGGCCTCACTCAGTCATCAATCTCTCTCTCTCTCGGGCTCACAATGTCATGAAACTAGCCGAAAAATGATGCTATGATACGGCAATAAATAGCAACAGAGACTGATAAATGATATGCAATGAACAAATATGACTGAGTACGAAATTTCAATGTAATCAATAAGCCAACAGCAATGAAATGACCACTATGGGTCCCAACAGTACCAGTAATAACCTAAACATGATTTCTAGTATGATTGACAGCTCAATTACTTTATCACGCGATGAAATATAAATATCAACAGGATAAATCCACTATACAATTTCATGGAATCAACCAGGTCACAGTTTGTACGGTGCATGACCACACACCCGTCACTTGGCGTGTGCGTCACCTCAACACCAATCATATAACACATAACTCGGGGTTTCGAACCCTCAAGGTCAAGTTTAGAAGTGTTATTTACCTCAATCCAAGCAAATCTTTACTCCAACATACCTTTGCCTCGCAAAACGGCCTCCGAATGCCTCGAATCTAGCCACAAATAATGTGATACAATCAACACGGGCAAAAGGAATCAATTCCATAATGAAATACTAAGTAATTAATTAAAAGTCAAAAATTGACTCAAAAGCTGGCCCCTCGGCCCACGTCTCGAAATCCATTAAAAGTCACAAAACCCGAAAACCCATTCAACTACGAGTCTGACCATACCAAATTTACCAAAATCCAACACCAAATCGTCACCTAAATCCCCAAATCAAACTCTCCAAATCTCTAATCTCAAACTCCCAAATTCCACCTTAAATACACAGACTAGGTGAAAATATCAATAGGGAAACAAGATTATTGATAAAAAATGAGCACAAGGGACTTACGTCAAGAAACCTCTCGAAAATGCTCTTAAGAATCGCCCAAACCTGTGCTTGAAATGTTTGAAATGAAGCCAAAATCGCGAACCCTTGTTTTAAATAATCTGCCTAGGCTTTTCGCTTCTACGGGTACTTAACTGCATCTGCGGCGTCGCAGAAGCGACAATCCACCCGCTTCTGCGGTGAACCACTGGAGTTGGGCCTCCGCTTCTATGGTCCTATCCCTCGCATCTGCGCAATTGCAGGTGCGAAAATCCCCATCGCACTTGCGCACCATCCGCTTCTGCACCCTTTACGCCGCACCTGTGGCCACACAGGTGCGGAAAACTCCTCGCACCTGCGACTACAGTCCTCCCCGATCTTGGCTGCATCTGCGCATCTACAGCTCGCACATGCGATCAAAGCTCTGCAAGTGCGGTTACACCAGCAGACTCCCTGCTTTAGCCATGCACCAAGTCCCATTTTTTATCCATTAACCATCCAAAATCAACCCGAGGCCGCAGGGACCTCAATTAAATATACCAACAAGTCCTAAAACTTTCATACGAACTTAGTCGAGCCCTCAAATCACATCAAACAACTTCAAAAACAGGAATCACACCCCAATTCAAGCCTGTTGAAACTAAGGAATTCTGACTTCTACAAACGACACTGAAACCTATCAAATCATGTCCGATTGACCCCAAATTTTGCACACAAGTCACAAATGACACCACAAACCTACCCCAACTTTCGGAATCGGAATCCGACCCCAATATTAAAAAGTCCACTCCCGGTCAAACTTTCCAAAAATCCAACTTTCGCCATTTCAAGCCTAATTCCATTACGAACCTCCAAATCACAATCCAGTCATGCTCCTAAGTCCAAAATCACTCGATGGAGCTAACAAAACCATCAAAACTCCATTTCGGAGTCGTTTACTTATAAGTCAACCTCCAGTCAACCATTCCAACTTAAGCTTTCAACCTTGAGACTTAAGCGTCTCAATTCATTCCGAAATCCCTCCAGACCCGAACCGATTACCCCGGCAAAGTCACATAATGACTATATAGTACGAAATGAGCAGTAAATAAGGGAACGAGGCTACAACTCTCAAAACGACCTGCCAGGTCGTTACAAAAGATCAAGAGGAGAATGGATGATATCTCATTGCATGATTTGTTGCGTTGATTCAAAATAGAATAGTATATCACTATTTATAGATAATCAAAGAGAATAAAATAAGGAGAGTATGTTATTTTCCTCATAAATTCTAAACTAAAAGAAAAATAAATATTCTACAAGTAATGTAGATCCTAAAAACTTAGAAATGAAAACAAATATTATACCAAAACATTGCTAAACTCAAAAGAAAATAAATATTCTGCGATAAGTGTTGATCCTAAAGTAGAAGGAAAGTAATCATTATTAAGAATTTTCAAATATATTTTAACAACTTTACTATTTAGTTTAAGTTATTAAGTAATCCTTATTTAAAAAAGTTATTTGCAATTTTTTCTTAGTACTTTGCTCGTGTAACTAATTTTAGATTCCAAGTAAGTTTTTCCACTTTTCTTTGGCCTAACTTCGATTCAAAGTCTTCCTTATAACTTCTCATCTTCTTCCTCTTCCTTCATATTAGCCTTTGGAATCTTTTACTTTTGCTACAGTATAAAACACTGATGATATGACACCAACATGGAATAATATTATCATCATTTTAAGCTAAATAGAACATTAGAGTAACCTTTTACAACATCAAATCATCTTTACCTATTATAATATGTAATCTATTTTATTTTTAGTATTATAAATTCACAAATTTAAGAAGGAGTAGAGCCAAAATTTGAATTTTAAGGGATATAAATTTTAGGATAACGGTATTTGGTGTTAGTAATTGGATTATGAATTTAATTTTTGTACATCTTTAATGAATTCCTTAATACAAAAAAATTTAAATTCCTCTATAATAGCCTCGTTTGTTCCGATATTGCTGCTATAACGAAATACTGTCGTAGAAAATAGGAGTACAAAATATAGTATAAAATAAAAATTGATTCCAAGAAAATTTGGCGGTCAATATTATAGAGAATGACTTTTATAAAGTTTGACTATAAAGGTTTTGCCTAAAGCTATTGTCGAACCGGTAACTTACCTTCTAACTTGCCACTGATTCTTACACTGATAGTTTATATAACTTACACTATATTATTATTTACTTTCCTTAATATTTGGGTAAGCAAAATATATCCATGTTTCTATTTTTCTTCCATTAAGTTATTGACTCCTCGTCAAGGAGTCTCGTCTCTTTATTCCAAACACTTTCTCTTTTTTTTCGTATGATTGTACGAAATTCTTTTTCATTCTGAGATTTCATTGGAGCTCTGCTACGTAAAAAGTTTTTTGTCATTTTCCTCGCTCTGCATTAGGAATGCAGCAGTAGTAGTGACTTAGTTGCATATAAAAGCACAGACCTTGAAAATTTTCTTAGCTAATAAACCCCAGAAGAAGAAAGACACGGTAACATCTTTTTTCATTTCCTTCAATTTGTTCGTACATGTAACTTTGAGTTGATGTTGTTTATTTTGATGACTAGGGAATTAAAATGGCAACTACTACTACTACTACAAGGAAGAAAACAGAGAAAACAGTTCCAGGGTTGGTAGATTTGGTGTTTTCTTGGTCTTTAGCGGACGTGCTGAACAGAGATCTTTACAAAGACAAGGTTTTGAACGATTGGATTTTTCGTCTCGTTCATATGCAAGCCTAAAAAGTATTTTTGATTAGTAGTATTTAACGATAGTATAATCTGTTTTATGCTATGGTATTCGATGAGTGTTTTTTAACTTGTTGCAGTGGTGGATGTAGCATGCAACCCAACGTTTTTTTTCATATGGGTTACAGATATACTTGTTAAAAATTACCAATATTTCAAAAAATTTGAATCGATAATTTCAAAAATGTAATGGATTCTAATGTGTCCCCAACTTGTTCGGTACCGAGGAGTAGTAGCTGTTTTTTTTGTAATGGGTTGTGATGAGACCACAACTTGTTTGGGATTGAGGCATATTAGTTGTTGTCGTAATGAGTTTTGATGAGACCCCAACTTGTCCGGGACTGAGATATAATAATAGTTGTTGTTGTTGTTGTCGTCGTCATCGTCGTCGTAGTGGATTTTGATGTGACATCAACTTGTTTTGGGACTGATTGTAGTAGATGTTGTAATGGATTTTGGTGAGACCACAACTTGTTCGGGACTGCGGCATAGGAGTTGCTGACCCCAACTTGACTGAGGCTTAGTAATAGTTGTTGTTGTAATGGGTTTTTATGAGACACCAACTTGTTTGGAATTGATGCATAGTAGTAGTTGTTATTGCTGTAATGGGTTCTAATGAGACCCCAACTTTTTTGGGACTGAGGCATAATAATAGTTGTTGTAATGGGTTGACGAGACCCCAACTTGTTTGAGATTGAAGCGTAATAGTAGTAATAGTTATGATAATGGTTTGTGATGAGAACCTAAAAATTGAATTCATCAAATTCAAATCCTGATGTGTCTCTTGTAACTTGCCTTATTTTCAGGTTACTAATACCACTTTTTACGGACGACTACTAGTAGTTATGTTTAGGTGATATGAGAGTGTACAAATTAGCATTGCATAATGGAAAGATTCAAATTTGTAATATTAATGAAATCAAGATGCAGCCTTATCTTCCTTTTCCATTTATGTTATCGGAGAACCCTGCTTTCTTCTTCTTTAACATGTTGGTTAGATCAGATATTTATTTCCATCTTGAAATATTTTGGTATTTTCAAGTTATGTGTCCTAACTTCAACTCCAATGTGTTAGGTTAAAGAAATTCCAGAGACATTCTTGTCAACTGATCATTACATGAAGTCATTCATTACTCCCCTTGTTGAAGAAACACATGCTGATTATCTCTCAAACATGTTCACAGTTTCGCGAGCACCTGCTCTTGAGGTTCTTGATGTTAAAGTATCAAAAGACTTTAAGCCTCCCAAAGGTTTATATTACAACATTTTGTTGAAAAGAGCTATAGAGGGAGAGAACATTGAGTCGAAAACTGAATCAAAATATGAACCTGAAGTTGGTGATCTTATTGCACTAACAGATGTGAAACCAAAAAGAATTGAGGATTTGAACAGGCCTAAGAGATCTTATCTCATTGCCATAGTTCAAGGAATGAAAGACGAAGGTTCAGATAGGGTATCTATCCTCTCTTCGCAGCCTATTTCGTTTAAGAAACCAGACAGGGCAAAGGGTGAACAAGGAGACAAGCTTTTTATTGTGTATCTTTCTAATTTGACAACAAACATTCGAATATGGAAAGCTTTGAATTCAGACAAAGAAAATGCAAACCTGAAGATCATTAAAAGTGTGCTGACAAGTGATCCAAATATTGTAAGTAACCTCTTCTTTCCTTCTTGAACTCTGTCCATTAGAGTAGTAGAGTTTTGTTACTGCAGTATGACGATAAATAGTTTGCAACTTAAATATAGTAATGTGACAAAGTATTTTTTCGACTTTACTGTTATAGTGATTATACGTGAAATTAAACCGTTAATCTAGCTTCCAATATTGAGGTCTAGTGTATTTCAATCGTTTGCAGGGTGAAGTAGACTGCTCCCTTTGTTCCTTTAGAGAAACTAAAACGAATGCTATATCAAATTCAAGGGCCATTATTCGGTTCTTTGGGCTAGATAATGCTCAACAAAAGGCTGTTATAAGTTGTGTTGAAACAAGAGAATGTGATCACAGGAACACGGTTAAGTTAATTTGGGGTCCTCCAGGAACTGGAAAGACTAAAACAGTTGCCTGCTTACTCTATGTTCTGTTAAAAATGAGATGCAGAACTCTGACTTGTGCTCCTACGAACATTGCTGTTTTGGGAGTTACAAAGAGGCTGATGCAACACGTACAGGACGGTCAGGAGTATGATACATATGGTTTAGGAGACATAGTTTTATTTGGTAATGGGGAAAGAATGAAGATCGATGATCATGAAGATCTGTTTGATGTGTTTCTTAGTAACCGTGTTGATGCTCTTGTTAGCTGTTTGTCTCCGAATAAGGGGTGGAAAGTTGGTATACAATCCATGATATGTTTGCTCGAGGATCCTGAAGAGCAATACCGTAAGTACTTAGGAAAACAAAAAGATAAGGAACATGACACTGATGATAATCAAGACACAGATGATGAGGAAGAGGAAGAAAAAGGAAGCAGTACTAGTGAAGAATCTAGTTTGAGTGAAAAAGATCGCAAAATCAATGATCAAGGAGTAGACAAAAATAGGAAGAGTAAGTTGTGGAAGAAATTTGTCCTTGAAACACTAAAAGAGAACAAGAAGAATGATAAACAAAGTTCTCAAAGGAGGAACAACTTGAGAGCAGATGACAAAGTGAACAAGGTCAAGAATGAAGGGGAGGCAAGCAACAAAGAAACCAGTGTTTGGACATTGGAGGAGTTTGTTATCAAAAGATTCAAATGGATACAGAACCAGTTAATATTTTGTCTGACGAGCTTGTATACGAATCTACCTACTTCTTTCATTCCACTAGAAGTAGCTAAGGAAATGATCAGAGTACTTGAGAAGCTTCAAACTCTTGGAACATTGTTTTCTACTGCGGAAACTTCTGGAGGGTTAATAGAAATTCTGCACGGAATTACTACAGGGAATAAGGCGAGACGTTTTGCTAATCTGTATGCAACAAAAACAGAATGCCTTAAAGTATTGAAGTTTCTTAGTGATAGTATCTCTCTTCCCAATTTAATCGATGACTACCAAATTCGAAGTTTTTGTCTAAAAGGTGCATGCTTGATTTTCTGCACTGCTTCTAGCTCATCGAAATTGCACACAGAAGGAATGACACCACTTGAGATGGTGGTAATTGATGAAGCTGCTCAGCTGAAAGAATGTGAATCCACTATTCCTTTACAACTCCCAGGTCTGCGCCATGCTATACTCGTCGGAGATGAGAAACAATTGCCTGCTATGGTTCAGAGCAAGGTTATCGGTTAATCTTTTCACAGCTTGTTTTTAAAATTACTATGCTTCTCTTATGTCATTGACAACTAGTATCTGTTATATACAGATCTGTGAGAAGGCTGACTTCGGCAGGAGCTTGTTTAAGAGGCTGGTAATCTTAGGACACAAGAAGCACCTTCTCAATGTTCAATATAGGATGCATCCAAAAATAAGTTTGTTCCCAAATAGAGAGTTTTATCAGAAGAAAATTATGGATGGTCCTAATGTGAAAGCAGCAGTATATGAGAAGAGATTTCTTGAAGGAGATATTTTTGGCTCCTATTCATTTATTAATGTAAGTAGCGGAAATGAGGAGGTTGATGACAAGCACAGCACGAGAAATATGGCAGAAGCTTTCGTTGTAGCTGAGATAGTTGCCAACCTTCATAAAGGTAATACACTTTATCTTTCATGTACTTAATCACAGCTTAAGATGAGCATTTCTGGTTTTGTCTATTGTATCTTGGTTTGGATGGCAATTGATTTGGCAAACCTGATATTGTTACCTGAATTACAGAATCTGTCTCTTCGAAACAAATGGTCTGTGTTGGCTGCATATCTCCTTACAAGGCTCAAGTTTTTGCTATTCAACAAATTCTTGGCAAGAAATATAGCACAGATGTTAACAGTTACTTCTCAGTGAATGTTCGTTCTGTTGATGGTTTTCAAGGGGGTGAAGAAGATGTTATAATTATATCCACTGTTCGTTGTAATGGGAGTGGATCAGTTGGTTTCCTTTCTAATCTTCAGAGAGCAAACGTAGCACTGACTCGAGCAAGGTACTAATTTGCTGCACAACATTACTACATTTCAAAATGTTTGAATATCAAGGATGGTTCAAATTTGCTATTCTTATTGATTGTTGTCTTTCAATGGCCTTCCTGCAAGAAGATAATATATGAACATGTCCATAATTGTTTCTTTGGCTTCTTATGCAGGTACTGTCTTTGGATATTGGGGAACGGCGCAACTTTGGTTAACAGTGGCTCCATCTGGAGAAACTTAGTCATTGACGCCAAGGCTAGATGTTGTTACTTTGATGTTACGGATGACAAAAGATTGAATCAAGCAATTTCAAAAGCAACCATTGAGCTTGGCCAATTAGAAACATTACTTAGAACGGATTCCCCTATATTCGAAGCAGCCAAGTGGAAGGTATGCTTTTTCGCATTCATTTGGCTTATGATGAAATTTAAGGTTTCTTTTATTACTAACACGAAGGGGAGCCTTGGCGTAACTGGTAAAGTTGTTGCCATGTGACCCGGAGGTTACGGGTTCGAGTCGTGAAAACAGCCTCTTGCAGAAATAAGAGGCTAAGGCTGCGTATAATAGACCCTTGTGGTTCAGCCTTTCCTCGGACCCCGCGCATAGCAGGAGCTTAGTGCACCGGGCTGTTCTTTTTTTTTTTTTCATTACTAACACCTGTTTAATTCATGGTCAAGAAGCAGCTTTCCCATCTTTGATTTTGTTTGTTCAACATTGATGGCCAAAGTATACATCTTTTAAATTTGGATTTTGCTAGTTAAGAAGGCCAAAATTTACAAAAGTGATAGTTTTTGGTAGTTGTTTGACTTGAGAGCTTAAACTCATTTGTTTTGTTTTCAAATGGAGAGCTAACAGGTTGTTTTCTGTTACAAAATGACAGGTTTTGTTTAGTGAAGATTTCTCAAAATCCATGGCCAGAGTTAAGGATGTGGAGATTAGTAAAGAAGTGATTTCCCTTTTGGTGAAGATTTCAAATGGCTGGCGTAAACCAGAAAAAAACAGAATTCTCAGCAACAAGGGCGGGAATTCTTCTGTACTATTGGAGGTGTATAGTGTCAAGCACTTAAAATTGACTTGGACCATAGATATTTTGACGCAGAATTCTACATATTTTCAAGTGTTAAAGATCTGGGACATTTTACCAGGCTATCATATACCAAAGTTGTTAAAGCAGATTGACATCTATTTTGGTAATTATACAGTGGATTTGATGAATCGTTGCAAATGCAAGCGTGCTGAACGGTACAGAATGTTTTTAGTTTTTTTCTCTGATCTAAATTGTTGTCTTGTCGGCTGTTTAATACTGAACTCTAACAGTGTAAAAGAATTTCTATATTATCAGGTAATGTAAAAGATAACTCCAAGTAACCGATACTAATGACAGGAACTAGTTAGCTAGAAAATAAGGCATGCAACCTGCTACAACGCGTAAAAATAATGCTAATAGTGTAAAATTTATTTACACTTTCATTGTATTATAAGTTAAATCCATATAAAAAATATACACCTTTTAGGATATGGAAGTAATCCATTTACATGTTTAGTCTTTTTTTCGGATCTAAATTGCTGATTATTAGGATAAATGAAAACCATTGAAATGGTAACTTTACAAGTGTTCTTGTTCTGTAGCGACTTAATACTTCCAATGACTTGGCCAATTGATGGAAATGCTGTCTCAAGAACTAGCTCAGCTCATGGTGATCGAGACGAGAACTTGGCACGTCAACTGGCAGCCATGAGTTTGAGGGATAAACCAGGATCTTCAAGAAGTTCCAAGTAAGCATTGGTAATACATTTTGTAAGTGTAAATCACACTCCTTAAGGTGCGGTCCTTCCCCCGACCCTGTGTAAATACAGTATGTTTTGTGCACCCGGCTGCTCTTTTTAGTCTATAAGGGAAATAATGCATGAAAAGTAAAAAACAGAAGTTTGTGCTATAGCCTATGTGATTGTTTTTCTGTTGATGATTTGTGTTGCTACCAAAGAAATACTACTTTTTTGGATATCAGATCGCTATAGTTACTAACTCTACTCATTTTTACCAGTAATTTTTAGCATTCCAAGATGAAGAAACCAGGAATGTTCCGTGAGGTAAAACCAAACCTACTGGCCGAAGATTTTATGGAACGGTTTATGCGCAACAAGTCCAATAGGAAACCTTAAAGTTGCAATCTAAGCACAACTGCACAAGAGAGGTAAAATATGAAACATGATAGATACAGGCAGCTCTACCAAGTATAGAGGTAGACTTGTTGTAGATGATACATTTAAGCTCACTAAAAGATCTTATTCAGATCTTAATACAACAAACTTCTGAACATTAAATTCTGTTTTTGGCGGTTTGGAAATGGGGATGGATCTTGGTATTCTTTAGTGCCTTTCATTTACTGCAACATTGATGCTTCTTGAATCGGCGCATTTTGCTGTTAAGTTTGATCCTTAAGTGTTTCATTGATGTTTACAGCTAAAGTCTGTACATATATTATTAATGGTTTGAGATTTTATGCTATATATAGCCTCGCTTGCTCATAGATTTTCTTGGTGGTAGCAAGCGCTAGATTGGTTTTTCGCCCATAATAAGGAATCGCTTAGCTTTTCTTGCTTTCGAAAGCTTCTTGTATTTGTTAAAAAAATTGTCCGTGTAGTCATAACCATATGCCCCATGTCCGCAAACCAATATTTAGACCCTGTAAATTTTAAGTGTGAAATGTAAATTTAACTTGAGCTATACATGTTTTTTGCACATGGTAAAAGGGTTCTACCTCGTATCACTAGGTTTTGCTGAATCGGCGAACCCATTATTGTATATCCTCCAATATAGACAATGGCCAATAGGCTGAGATTTGCTTTTGAGTTGTTGAGTGTGCCCTCTTCCTTTTTTTTCTGGCTCAGTCTTGTCTCCATGTTGTCATGATATTCCTGTACCACAAGTGCATAGGTTCATAAATCAAAATATACTTCCTAGAATTATAACATAAATATTAACGTGAGGAATGTCCCAGAGAAATATGACATAGCTAAAACGGTCCGAAGTCCTAGAGAAAGTAAATATCTATGGGCAGTGACGGAGCTAGAATACAGGTGAGCTAGAATACAGGTTACGAGTTCGGCCGAACTCAGTAACTTTAATTCAAACTCTATATTTATTTTAAGAAATTTAATATGTGCAAATTATTAATTTAAAACTCAGTAACTTAAATAGACTATCATAAACTTCAAATTCCGACTCTACTTCTGTCTATGGGTCACCAATAAAGTGAAAACACTTAGAGAAAAAAGGACACGAAGAAAATAATAGAGCTTGAGGGAACTAATTTCTCCTACAAATAATTGTTAGATGTTATTTAGTGTTTTTGCATGTCAAGTTCAATAAAATTTTCTTTTTTTTCAATGGAATCTTCCTTTCATTCAACTAATGAATCAAGCTGTAAAATTATATACTTAGAGAAATATAATTTGAACTATCAGTAATTGTTTAGTCATAGGTGCTTTCAAGTTCATATAAAAATACTTCTCTTTCACATATCTTATACTATGGGCAAAATGCTATTTTTTGGACTAAAAGAAGTCCAAAAAACAATGGTCTCATACATCAGCCTCCTATAATACGAGGAGATTGCTAGACCCTTTTTATAAGAGGAGAAACGTGGGTAACTCCATTTCTTCGGAGAGTAGGAGTCCTAATAAAATCCTGGTTAAATGGTAGGGATTTTTTCTTTTCTATACAATATTTGAAACTTATATATTAAAGTTATCCTAATTTTATATATTACCCGCGCTAAACAAGAATTACTTACAAATTATATATTAGTGCCTTAAATTAAAGGATTTAGTTACATCTTTTTTTTATTTTCTTTCCGCTTCTCTTTTAATAAGACTCCTTCCAGTTTGACTTTTTCTTCTTTTACAACTAATGGTTCGATGATTGGTTTTTTCTTCTTTAAATTTTCCAAACTTTCTATAATTTTGTCAACTTTACGAGTATATAATAAAAGTCGTCGGAAAATGAGGGGTGCCTTATTTATAGATCCTGGATTTTTACAATAAAGTAGAAGTAACCATTACTGTTAAGAAAGATTATGGAACTTTTTGTGTGTACTGATCTTTTGTACTGTTATTTAGGCATATATTTAGTTGATCCACTTATATTTCTCCTAAAAGGATAATATCAGAATACTTATATCGTGGATTCACAACATTGATGACAGCAATGGAATCTCAAAGTGTTGTGTAGGTTGCTGTCTTTACTTTCTAAATAGATAACTTGTTCTTCTTTTATTTTCATACCATTTTTGTCGCATTATTTTCGCAGTAGGCATTGACCTAATTGTCCTGGCATTAGCGCCTAATAGAACAACATACACATTAAAAATAAGTTTCATACAACTAATTATACAATATACAATTTAATTATAACTTATCTACATCTTTCATACATCATGTCTACCCAGTTAAATACAACTACAACATCATACAACTTAAATATAATTTTCATACAAATTTTATATAATGTCTTTTGTATGTATTTTGTATTGATTTGTATATATTTTGTAAGTGGGGTGTTCTTCATTCTCTCTGAAATTCCAATCAAAACTTTCTCTCTTAAAACAATTTTGATATATCAACAACTTTATGTAAAAAGATAGTATTTATAACTTAAATACAAATTTCATATAATGATTCATACATTATACAACTACTTTTCAACTTTCATACAATATTCGATTTACAACAGAATACAACATAAATACAATTTATATACGACTTTACTACAATTTTGTAAATATATTGTATGTCATGTGTTCTTCTTCGACTTTCAATCTGAAATTCAGGCAAAAGAAAGTCTAATCTTCACCAAACACCCTCAAAATTGAGATATAAACTCCAAACAATATTTTCAATTATTTGTAACAACAATCCAAACGAATAATAATTTTGGAAAACCCAAATTCGATTTCAAAGCTTCAAAGCTTTTTATTGGCAGTCAATGGTGGAGAGTCAAACACCTTCAGAATTTATTGATTGACAATTTTAATTTGAACACCAAATATGCAACATGAAAGAAAATTGCTAAGTTAAAACTCTATAATAAAACGATTGAAATCAATTGATGAATTTCATTAAAAATATATACAACATGAAAGGATAAAAAGTAGAGAAATCAGCGGAAGAAAAATTGGGAAAAGAATAAAGAATGAGAGATAGAGAGACAGAGAGAGATGGAGAGAGAGATGGGGAGAGAGAGAGAGCGCGGGAGAGAGAGACGGAGAGAGAGAGAGACGGAGGAGAGTGTAACGACCCGACCGGTCGTTTTGCCTTCTAGATTCCCGTTCCCTAAATAAGATGCCACGTATGTGCTTTTATTATTTTATGACTTGCGGGGATGGTTAGTTCGTGATTTGGAAGGGTTCGGGTTGAAATCGGAATGCTTAGTTCCTTAGTTGCCTTTTAAAAGGCTAAGTTTGACTTTGGTCAATAATTTTAGTAAACGACCTCGGATCCGAGATTTGACGGTTCCAATAGGTTCGTATGATGATTTTGGACTTGGACATATATTCGGATCGGGTTCTGGATGATCCGGAAATGTTTCAGCGCTAAATATTGATAGTTGGCACTTTGAAGGTTTTAAAGTTCTTTAAATTTGGTTTGGAGTAGGTTTTGGTGTTATTGAGGTCCGTTTGGGATTCCGAGCTTGAGAATAGTTCCGTATGGTGATTTGAGACTTGCACACAAAATTTGATGTCATTACGAGTAGCTTAAGTATGTTTCGGCACGTTTGGAGTAAGTTGGAAGAACTTGAAGTTCATAAGTTGATTCAATTTGGTTTGGGGTGTGATTCTTAGTTTTGATGTTGTTTATGCATTTTAAGGATTCGAGCGAGTTCGTTTTATGATTTCAAACTCGCTGGTATGTTTGGGCGGGGCTCGGGGTCCTCGGGTGATAATCAGACGAGGTGCAGAACTCAATCGGACTTGGAAGAACAGTTGAAGCACCATACTTCTAGTGTAATCGCACCTGTGGAGGGCTAGCCGCAGGTGCGAGCTCGCAGAGGCGAGACAGCAACCGCAGAAGCGACCCAGCGTAGGCAGCCTAGAAAGCGTAGATGCGGACAAGGTGGGCACAGATGCGCGACCGCAGAAGCGGGGGCAAGTGCAGGTGTGGCTCGTCTGTCGTAGGAGCGGCTTGTCACGACCCTAAATCCCAAATCCGGTCGTGATGGCGCCTCTCATGAAGACAAGGCCAGCCAATTCAAACTAAACCTCATTTTAAGCAGTTAATTTAACAAAGAAATAATATAAGCTAAATTTAATAACAGTAATTTGCGGAAATATAGCAAACCATCCCGACCACGGCCCGAAAACCGGGGTGTCACAAAATCATAAGCAACTAAGGAATCCTACTACTAGTCTAATATATATACAACATTTGGCACAATTGTCTGATGAGTATGGAGACAGCAAAATAGTAGAGATACGGGGCTGCGGACGCCAACAACTACCTCGTAGTCTCTGATTCACCGCCCTGATAGGAGGAGTCAATGCCTCGGAGCGGAACCAACAACGCCTAAATCTGCACACATGGTGCAGGGAGTAATGTGAGTACTTCCAACTCAGTGAGTAATAATTATAAATAACAACTGAAAATAAGAAAACACATAAAGCACAAGGCAATCCATAATGAAGCAGTAAAACATGTAAATTTTGCAAGTAAATAACGTGAAGTAAAAGAAAGCATTTAAAACCGCCCCTCGGGCTATCATTCACATCACACTGGGTACACGCGCTCACTGGGGGTGTACAGACTCCGGGAGGGGCCCCTTACGGCCCAAGTGCTATATCATATCTCGTGGCGGCGTGCCACCCGATCCCATTTCATTATATCTCGTGGCGGCGCGCCACCCGATCCCATTTCATTATATAAAATATCATTTAAACCTCAAAAACTGAGTAAAAGTGACTGAGTTGTAAAACAATGGTAATCAACATGACTGAGTTCAAGTAATGCATCAAAACAGTGAGGAAACAGTGATAAGTACCCCCGAAGGGTTCAAATAACCAGCACGAAGCCCAAATATGGCAATCAGCCCAAATCATGATGATAGAAATAAGTTTCAATCAATTATGTAGTAAAATCATCAATCAGGATGGACCAAGTCACAATCCCCAGAAGTAAACGACCCTACGCTCATCATCGAGCGAGTGCCTCACCTCAATATAGCACTACGATGCGCAAATCCGGGGTTTCAAACCCTCAGAACATCATTTACAATCATTACTCACCTCAAACCGGCTAAATCCTTAGCCCGCGACGCCTTTGCCCTTCGAATTGGCCTCCACGTGCGTCGAATCTATCCAAATTCAGAAACCATACGTCACAATATGTTGAGGGAACAAAGCCCAAGCGAAAACAATCAAAAATACTAAGAAATCCCGAAATTAGCAAAACCCGAGCCCCGGGCCCACTTCTCGAAATTTAGTAATCTTTACCTCAACGGGTTTCTTTTCTCCCCACGAGTTCAACCATACAAAATTTATCGAATTCCGATATCGGATCGACCTCCAAATCTTAAATCTAGACTTAAGAATTTTTCACAATTTTCCCAACTTAATCACCAATTAAATGCTAAAAACAGCTATAATCTGAGGTAATTTATCCAAAATTTAGTTAGGAACACTTACCCCGATTTTCATAGTAATTATAATTAAACTAATTAAAACAAACAAAATAATATATTAAAAATTAAAGAGTTGGAACGAGGTTACCGAATTGACGAACAACTTCTGAAAATTGAATATTGTTGAAGACTTGAAGACTTAAATACTTCAATTCACCAACTTCACAATTTTTCACGAAATTGTAATAATAAAGTAAGCACTTATGGAAATAATTAGAGAGAGATTGAGAGAATTTGTGAGTTAAAAATGAAAGAATGGAGGGGTATTTATAGGTGGGAATAGGTAAAAAGTGTATTTATAAAAAGTTTGGGGTTAAATAAAAGTTTGGGGGCTAAAATGACTATTTTTGAAATTACAAACGGTCAAAAAATAGGCCCAACGGCTAGATTTTAAAAATCTGGCCGTTGACCATTTTTAATTTTTTTTTTTTTTTAATTTTGACCGTTGGGCCCGGTCCAGGCCCGCCTGGCGATCCCGGGCCTGGCGGTCTTTTTGGGCAGACCGGCCCGTCACGGGCCTAAGCCCACTAAAGGCTTAGGACTACTACGGACCGGCTCACGAGGCCCGTTAGGCCCACCAGAACCGCGGGCCCGTGCCGGTCCCGGGCCTGGACCGGCCCACAATACAGCCTTATATGGTTGTCCTATTGCCGTTTCGACGGTCAATAATTCAGTATGACAGCCCCAGAGATGGATCAAGCATACAACAATTGAAACTGTTCAGAAATTAATATCTAAGTAGTTAGAAACAACAGGATAATAGTATTACGACTTTCAGTCTTCCATTACGCAAAAAAGAGAAAAAAAAATGTAGCTGTGTTCAGGAGCATGGTAAGGACAAATGCGAATTAGATTCTGCTGAAAAAGGAGGAAATAGGAACAGAATAAAATGGTAATCTGTCCAGAAAAGCAAAGCAGCAAAGGTTATAAGTATTCGGATGTGGTGTAGCGGATGGGGTTGCTCTTCACTTAATTAGAGGTCTTGGGTTCGAGCCTGGGTATGAAAAAATTCTTGATAGGGAGTGCTTCCTCTCGAATAGGGCCTTACGTGGCGCGAATTTGGATATAGTCGGGCTCCAATGCGGATACCGAACATCGGATGAAAACCAAAAAAAAAAAAAATCCTTTCCCACAGAAATCATTTCACAAAGAAACAAACACGAATATTAAATTGCTAGAAAATAAAAGTATACATCTGATTTCCGATATGTTTCTACTCTAGAACAACAAGTCATGAATTGATATTATTCATAATAATTGGGTAATCAAAGGAAGTTCAGAGAAGTCAAATTGAAAAAAAAAAGAAAAGGAATAGAGAAAGAGGAACTCTTGCAATTTTTTCTTGTAGCGTTGTTGAAATGTTTCTCAAAATAACAATTGAGACATTAAATACTCAAATTTTTGGATTTTATCTTCCTTGGAAGTTATACAATTTTACTACTAGGCTAGTAGTATGATTAGTCTATTAACAGAAAGAAAGACAGAATTGAAACGAATTGTGGTAAACTTTTCGAAGTGAAGCGGAGAAAGATGTCCTGCCCCTGGAGTTCAATGGTATATTTGGTATGAAAAAAACATTTATTGCGAACAAAAAAAATAACTTATTTTCTGGAAAGGATAATAATTTTTCCCGCTTTTGAGCAGAAGTCATTTTCCTTTATAAATATCGTAATTCGTAACTTTAAGCACTACTTTAAATTGTTTGGAAATTATCAATCTTAATACTAAACTTTTTTATCAAAACACTATCATGTATGCTAATATTATAATTATCAGTCTTCTCTCTCTATATATATTTTCGAAAATATTTTTGTATTGGGTTAAACAGTCGTAAAACCGGGTCGGAGACTACCGAAGTCAAAGCGCTTGAGCTGAAATCACGAAGTCAAACATGAGGATCGAAATCGGTTCAGAAAAGATCACACGATCGAGGATCGATCCTTATCCCTTACGCCTTGCCTCCGAGCAGATCTTCATCTATATCTCTTTATGATGCTCGTACTGCTATTTTAGGAGTATTAAGTATATTAAATCTCATAATAAATGAGGCCTTCTTTGTAATCCGTTGATAGCTTTTATTGTAACCTTTGCACTCACCCATGTAACCTTTGCACTTACCCATGTGAATTAAATATAGAGACTTCTAGGCTTCCCCAGGCGGGAAGATTGGTT
>MCJB01018627.1:13237-76921 GCA_002018475.1 Nicotiana obtusifolia | reverse complement strand
AAGGAGGTAAGTGTTCTTTATCATAAATCCTTCATAGATCATGATTCCATACTCATTTAACATTATAAATCCATGAATCTATGGATGAAAATCAGTGTTTTTTTCAAATCTTCCAAGAACGAAAATTTAAGATTTGAAAGCCAATTCGATGTCAGAATTTGATAATTTTTGTATGGGTGAACTCGTTGGGAGATAAGAAACCCGTTGATGTGAAAATTTTTGAACTTCGAGAAGTGGGCCCGGGGCTCGGGTTTTGCTAATTTCCGGATTTCTTGGTATTTTTGGTTGTTTTCGCTTGGGCTTTGTTCCCTCAACATATTGTGACGTAATTGCTCTGAATTTGGATAGATTCGACGCACGTGGAGGCCAATTCGAAGGGCAAAGGCGTCGTGGGCTAGAAATTTAGCCGGTTCGAGGTGAGTAGTGATTGTAAACGATATCCTGAGGGTTCGAAACCCCGGATTTGCATATCGTAGTGCTATATTGAAGTGTGGCACACGCTCGATGATGAGCGTGGGGTCGTTTACTACTGGGACTGTGACTTGGTCCGTCCCGATTGATGGTTTCTACTACATATTTGATTGAAACCTATTTGATATCATCATGTTTTGGGCTGATTGCCATATTCGGGCTTCGTGCCAATTGTTTGAACCCTCCGGGGATTTTTGTCACTAGTTCCTCACTATTTGTACTTATTACTTGAACTCAGTCATGTTGTTTCCACTGTTGTACAACTCAGCTACTATTTACTCGGTTTTGAGATTTACACAATATTTAAAATGATGTTTGGGCTGAGAACTATTTTTTTACTATGCCCGAGGGGCTTGTGATGATTTTCTGATTGAGTGCGGCCGAGGGCCAGGTATGAGGTTTTACTGAGTGATATGAGGCCGAGTGCCTGAGATGCTGTATATACGCCACGAGGTGGCTTGATTGATGTGAGGCCGAGGGCCTAGATGTATGCCACGAGGTGGCTTGATATAGCGCTTGGGCCGTAAGGGGCCCCTCCCGGAGTCTGTACACCCCTAGTGAGCGCAGGGTACCCAGAGATAATACAGTTGGTAACAATGACAACTATAGGTTACAGTTGGTAACAATGACAACTGGTATCCAGAGATATTACAGTTGGTAACAATGACAACTGTAGGTTACAGTTGGTAACAATGACAACTAGTTACCAGAGATAATACAGTTGGTAAAAATGACAACTGTAGGTTACGGTTGGTAACAATGACAACCGGCAACCAGAGCTTTGAGATTGATACTAAGCCCAGGAATATTACAGTTGGTAACAATGACAGTTGTAGGTTACAGTTGGTAACAATGGCAACCGGTAACCAGAGTTGGGAAGATTTTTAAATGATTTCTTATTGATTTACTGCTTCATTATGCATTGCATTGTGCTTTACGTGTTTCCTTACTTTCAGTCATTATTTATATGTGCTACTCACTGAGTTGGAAGTGCTCACATTACTCCCTGCACCATGTGTGCAGATTCAGGCGTTATTGACTCCGCTCCGAGGCATTGACTACGATTGTCAGAGCGGTGACTCAGAGACTACGAGGTAGTTGTTGGCGTCCGCAGCCCCGTATCTCTTTATATTGTTATTTCCACTTTCTCCAACCAAATGTGCCAGAGATATTGTAATAGAAATTTTGTTATTAGGATTTCATTAGTTGCTCATGACTTTGTGACACCCCGGTTTGGGCTGTAGTCGGGATTGTTCACTATGTTTTTCTGCAAATGACTGCTATTAAACTATGTTGTGTTGTTCTCTCGTTAAATTAACTGCTTAAAATGAGTTATGGTTTGAATTGGCAGGCCTTGTCTTCACGAGAGGCGCCATCATGAGCAGGTTTGGGATTTGGGACGTGACAGAGGGTGCAGCTAGAGCACCTGCCCGAACTGCGACAGAGGAGCCATCAGTAGCTCCAGTTAGGGGTAGGTACTTGAGGCGCATGTTGCACCCCTACACTTCAGGAGACCCTCACACAGTTCTTGAGCATGTTTAGTACTCTAGCTCATGCAGGGTTGATTCCACTTGCACCAACCACATCTCAGGCTGGGGGAGGAGCTCGGACTCCTGCGGCCCGTACTCTAGAGCAGTGGGTTCATGTGGATCAGGTGCCAAAGGTTGTGCCAGCGTAGTTTGTTGTTCTGGTTCAGCCTGAGGTTATGACAGTGGCATCTTAGGAATAGCAGTTTAGACTTGAGAGGTTCAGGAAGTATCACCCTCCTACTTATAGTGGTTTAGCTTCAGAGCATGCACATGGTTTTCTAGAGAAGTGCCATCGTATTCCCCACACCATGGGTATTGTGGAGATGAGCAGAGTTGCTTTTACTACATTCCAGCTATCAGGTGCTGCATATCAGATTGAGATGTGGTTGGTGCAAGTGGAATCAACCCCGCGGCCCGTACTCCAGAGCAGCAGGTCCATGTTGATCAGGTCCGAGAGGTTATACCAATGCAGCCTAATGTTCCGGTTCAGCACGAGGTAGGGCTGTGGCATCTGAGGAGGAGTAGCTTAGACTTAAGAGGTTTAAGAAGGATCACCCTCCTACTTTCAGAGGCCTAGCTACAAAGATGCACTGGGTTTTCTAGAGAAGTTCATATTCTCCGAACCATGGGTATTATGGAGACGAATGGGGTTGCTTTTACTACATTCCAGCTGTCAGGAGCAGCATATCAGTTGTGGCAAATTTATGAGGAGGGTAGCCCAGTTGATGCAGCTTCATTCACATGGACTCAGTTTTCAAAGATGTTCTTGAGAGAGCTTGTTCTTTATACCCTTAGGGATGCATGGCGGGCAGAGTTTAAGCAGCTGCGCCAGGGTACTATGACAACATTAGAGTATGCTGTCTTATTCAGTGATTTGTCTAGACATGCACTTACCTTGGTTTCTACAGTTAGAGAGAGGATAGGGAGGCCAAAAGGCCTTGAGGTACTAGAGGATTTAGTGGTAGCCATGGTGCAGTTAAAGCATGTCTTGGCAGCTCTATGTGATCCGTCCAGTTCATTCAGCACTTCCAGCTTCTAGTAGTGATTAGGCTACTTCCAGGTCTCGGGTTTCCCATTATGCATGTCACTGTCTAGAGTAGCACCTATACTGGGTGCTTTTAGCGGTCAGTCCAGCCGACCAGTCCTGAGCCAGTTTAGCAGCCATACCTACCGAGAGCTTGCTTTGATTGTGGCGATACTCATCATATGGTGAAGGACGGATCCAGATGCAGAAGGAGTGCACCTCCAAAGACTACTCAGGCTCCACGTATTCTACTGGGTCCACAAACGTTTCAGATCACGGTTGTTGCTCCAGCTGCTGCACTACCAGCACAACCTGCCAGGGGTGGAGATTAGGCGGGTAGGGGTCGCCCTAGAAGGGTAGGCCGGACAAGATGCTATGCTTTTCTGGGTAGGACAGACGCGATTGCATCAGTCGCAATTATCATAGGTATTGTTCCGGTTTGTCATAGAGATGCATCAGTCTTATTTGATCCAGGCTCCACTTGCTCATATGTATCATCTTATTTTGCTCTGTATTTGGGTAAACTCGTGATTCTTTGAGTTCTCCTATTTATGTGTCCACGCCTATGGTATATTATATATTGTGGACTGTGTGTATCGGTCGTGTTTAGTTTTTATTGGTGATTTTGAGACCAGAGTTGATCTATTGTTGCTCAGCATGGTAGACTTTAATATTATCTTGGGCATGGACTGATTTGTCACCCTATCATGCTATTCTAGATTATCACTCCAAGACCGTGACATTGGCTATGCCTAATTTGCCACGGTTAGAGTGGAGAGGTACATTGGATTATGTTCCTAGCAGGGTTGTGTCATTTCTAAAGGCTCAGTGGATGGTTTATAAGGGATGTGATTCTTATCTAGCTTTTATGAGAGATGTCGGTGCTGATACTCCCACCATTGAGTTGGTACGATAGTGAGAGACTTCGCAAATGTATTTCCAGGGGAACTTCCGGGCATGCCGCCCGATAAAGATATTGATTTTGGTATTGACTTGTTGCCAGGCACTCAGCCCATTTCTATTCCACCGAATCGTATGACCCCAGTAGAGTTGAAGGAGTTAAAAGAGCAGTTGCAATAGTTGCTTGATAAAGGTTTCATTCAGCCTAGTATGTCACATTAGGGTGCTTCGGTTCTATTTGTGAAGAAGAAGGATGGTTCTATGCTCATGTGTATTAATTATCAGCAGTTGAATAAGGTTACAGAGAAGAACAGGTACCCATTACAGTGATGACTTATTTGATCAGCTACAGGGTGCCAGAGAGTTCTCAAAGATTGATTTTCTATCGAGGTATCATCAGATGAAGATTCAGGATCTGGATATTTTGAAGACTTCTATTAGGACTCGATAAGGTCACTACGAGTTCCTTGTGATGTCATTTGGGCTGACCAATGCCCCAACAATATTTATGCACCAGATGAACAATGTATTTCAACCATATCTTGATTCATTCATCATAGTGTATATTGACGACATCTTAGTGTATTCCTGCAGTCGGGACGATCATGAGCAGCATTTGATGATTGTGCTCCAGACCTTGAGTAAAAAGAAGTTGTATGCAAAATTCTGAAAGTGTGAATTCTGGCTTGATTTGGTGGCATTTTTGGGTCATGTGGTGTCGAGTGAGGGAATCATGGTAAACCTGAAGAAGATTAAAGCATTGCAGAGTTGGCCCAAAACTTTAGCTACAAAGATTCAGAATTTGCTTGGTTTGGTCGGGTATTATCGTCATTTTTTAGAGGGTTTCTCATCCATTACTGCACATTTGACAAGATTTAAAGGGTACTCCTTTCAGCTGGTCCGAGGAGTGTGAGGAGAGCTTTCAAAAGTTCAAGACAGTTTTGACTACAGCCCTAGTGTTGGTGTTGCCTTCGGGTTGGGGCTCATATACTGTGTATTGTGATGCGTCACGTGTTGACCTTGGAGCGGTGTTGATGCAAGACTATAGGGTGATTGCATACATGTCTCGGTAGCTGAAGGTCCATGAGAAGAATTATCCTGTCCACGACCTAGAATTGGCAGCTATTGTTCATGCCTTGAATATTCGGTGGCACTATTTGTACAGTGTCCCATATGAGGTTTATACTGTTCACCGGATTCTCCAACATTTTTTCAAATAGAAAGATCTAAATTTGAGGCAGTGATGATTGTAGGAGTTGCTTAAAGACTATGATATCACTGTTTTATATCATCCCGGGAAGGCCAATGTGTTGGCCGATGCCTTGAGTGGAAAGGGGGAGAGTATGGGTAGTTTGGCATATCTACTGGCAACAAAGAGGCCACTAGCCATTGATGTTCAGGCCTTGGCCAATGAGTTTGTTAGATTGGTTGTTGCGGATCCCAGTCGAGTTCTTGCTTGTGTGGTTTTTCGGTCTTCTTTTTATGAGCGCATGAGAGAGTGTTAGTATGATAATCCCCATACGCTCATTCTTAAGAACGCGGTATAGCAGGGTGATGCCAAAGTAGTTTCTATCGGAGATGACGGTGTGTTGCGGTGCAGGGTCAGTTATGTCTAGCCAATGTGGATGGGTTACGTGAGTTGATTCTTCAGGAGACCCACAGTTGCCGATACTTCATTCATCCAAGTGCCGCTATGATGTATCAGGATTTGAGGCAGCACTATTGGTGGAGAAGAATGAAGAAAGACATAGTGGAGTATGTAGCTCGGTGCCTAAATTGTTAGCAAGTAAAGTGTGAGCATCAGAGGCCAAGCGGTTTGCCTCAAAGACTTGGGTTTCCCGAGTGGAAATGGGAGCATGTTACCATGGACTTCGTGTTGGGCTCCCATGGACTCAGAAGAAATTTGACATTGTATGGGTAATGATGGATAGGTTGAACAAGTCGGCTCATTTCATTCCGGTGGTGACTACCTATTCTTTCTAGCAGTTGGCTCAGATATATATATATCGGTAAGATTTTACGACTTCAAGGTGTGTTGGTATCCATCATCTTTGACAGTGGCACACAATTTAACCGCACTTCTAGAGAACCATACAACGTGAATTAGGCACACGGGTTGAGTTGAGAACAAAATTCCACCCCCACACGGACGGACAATCCGAGTGTACCATTCAGATCTTAGGGGACATGCTTCGTGTCTGTGTTATGGAATTCAGGGATTCTTTGGATCATTTTGCCACTTGCGGAGTTTGCCTACAACACTAGCTACCACTCGATTGTTTAGATGGCTCCTTATGAGGCCCTATATGGGAGGCTAAGTCGTTCTCCAGTTGGTTAGTTTGAGCCAGGTGAGGCTAGATTGTTGGGCACAGATTTGGTTCAAGATGCCACGGAGAAGGCCAAGTGGATATAGGATCGGCTTCATACAGCACAGTTTATGTAGAAGAGTTATGCTGATCAGAAGGTTCGTGATGTAGCATTTATGGTTGGAGAGCGAGTTTTTCTTCGGGTTTCACCCATGAAGCATGTGATGAGGTTCCGGAAGAAGGGCAATTTGAGCCCTAGGTATATTGGTTCTTTTGAGATCCTTGAGAGAGTGGGAGAGGTAAACTACAAGCTTGTATTTCCATCTATTTTATCTGCAGTACATCCGGTGTTCCTTGTTTCTATGCTCCGGAAGTATCACGGGATCTGTCCCGTGTTTTAGATTTCAGCTCAATCCAATTGGATAATTATTTGACTTATGTTGAGGAGTCGATGGCCATCTTGGACAGGCAAGTCTGAAAGTTGAGGTCAAAGAACATTGCTTCACTGAAGGTTCAGTGGAGAGGTCAACCAATCGAGGAGGCGATTTGGGAGACCGATCATGATATGCGTAGCCATTATCCCCATCTTTTCAGCATTTCAGGTATATCTCTATACTCATTCGAGGACGAATGGGTGTTCGGATTTTCTAAGTTTGGTTGGGTTCCGAGACGCGTGCCCGGGGTTGACTTTTTGAATTCCTTTAAAGATTGCAACTTTATTATCCGGAATAGTTTCCTATGGTTTGTATTTATGGTATAATGTTATTTTGGCTAGATGCGAGCCTTTCGGAGTTGGATATTCGTGGAAAAGGCTTATTAGTGGATTGAGTTAGCTTGTTTGTGGTAAGTGTATTGCCTAACTTTGTGGGGGGGGGGGGAGACTACCCCTTAGAATTTAGGTTGATTGTGCTATTTGTGATATGTGAAAGCCGTGTACTCAAAGTGACGAGTTGGTACACGGGCTATAGGTAGCATTTGACTGGTTTAGGCCATTTGGACTCTTTTCATGAATTTAATTTAATTGTTATAGCATGTTATATTTTCATTGTTAGTCTACCCTCACATATATTTATCTGCCTTCACATGCCTTATTTGACAACGTTAACACTTGTTCCACCTTTTACTTATTAATTGATCTTATATGCTTTAGTTGAGGTTATTGTCTTCCTTATTGTCCGTTACTTCTTTAATTGTTGAATTGTATACTTAAAGTTGTTGTTTTCGTGGAATAGCTTTTTGTTGAGTTATTGATGTTGAAGTTGTAAAAGCTGTGATCATATTGAGGCAATGTTGTTAATTGTTGAAATACCATTCTTTTTTGAGCTATTCAATTTTAGTTGCTATTGTTGAGATTCTTGACACATTGTGGTTGAGCCATGGGCTATTTGTTTTGGAAACATTGGTATCGTTGATTCTTTTGGCGAGTTGTGGCATATGGGCGCTTGTGGTGCGAATTGTGATTTTTTTGTGATATTGATGTGCATGCGGTAGTATAAGATAGGGATTAATGTGCGTGTGGCTTGTAAGAGTATTCCTTGAAGCCACGCGTCGACATAAGGTGGGCTAAAGAACGTATAGCTATTTCGGAAAAATTATTTACAAAACTCTCTAAATGTAAGGCTCATGCGGCGGTATAAGGAAGGATTGTGACTGTGATTGTGAAATGAGATTACGAGGCGGTACCTCTATTGTGATTCTTGTTGTTATCTCTCATTTACCACATTGTTTTCTTGATTTTCTTATTATGTGTTTCTTCGTTGTTGCATTTATTGCTTTAAATTTAGTTGTAGTCTATCTTGTTGTATTTCTTTATTGCTTCAGTTTTCTCGTTTCCATTCTTAGACTGTATTATACTTGTTCAGCTTATTTTTCTTATCCTAGTAGGTGTTCTAACCTGGCCTCGTAACTTCTCTACCGTGGTTAGGCTTTATACTTACAGGGTACTATTGTGGTGTACTCATAATATGCTTTTGCACAGCTTTTTGTGCTTATTTAGGTACCTCATATCAGGTTAGGCATCAGTGATTTGGATACTTATCTCGGAGACTTCAAGATATACCTGCCTGGCGTTGGCAGGCCTCGGAGTCACCCTCTATTCGTTTTTCTCTATTGCATACTATTTATTTAGATAGTGATGTATTAGGGATGTTTCAGTAAATTCGTGTAGAGCTTATGACTTAGTCTCTTTTGATAGTGGAAGTTATTGTCAGTAGTATTTTTGAGTTCTATTATGATAGCTAGATGGTTTAAATTTGAAGTTCCATTGTTGTTTCCGCTACTCTCCTTGCATGTTAGGCTTTCCTAGTCTTAGAAACTAGGTGTCATCACGACATCCTATGGTGGGAGATTGGGGTTGTGACATATCCAAAGCCTCAACACATTTATGGGAACATCACAACAAAGAACCGAGGCTCAAATCGAATAGAATTTCTCTTAAGTTATTAAATCTTCATTCTTTCAAAAGAGTGTCTGAATCACACTTAAACACTTCGTTTTACTTTCAAACTTTGCACACAAGTTGAATTCAACTATATATACCTATCCAAAGTCTCGGAATACCAATTAGACTCCAATAAATCAAGGTCAACTCTTGGTCGAACTTATGAACTCTTAAATTCTTCAAATTGCCAACTTTCGACAAATAGTGTCGAACTCTTCTAGGAACCTCTATAACAAAATCCGAACATACATACGAGTCCAAAATCATCTTACAAACCTATAGGAACAATCAAAACCCGATTTCGAGTCTATTTACCCAAAAGTCCCACCTTGGTCAACTCTTCCAACTTAAAGCTTCTAAATCGAGAATCATTTTTCCAAATCAATCCCGAACCCCTCAAAAATCGAAAGCAACCTTACACATAAGTCATAATATATACTCACAGTCTCAAACCACCAAACGGAATGCTAAAGTGGACCGGTCGGGTCGTTACATTCTCCCCCACTTAAACATAAGTTCGTCCTTGAACATACCAAGAGTCATTCCAAAGCCATCAAATTGCTGTATAAACTTGCCATACACATACCCATGAGTGATCCCACATCACCTCAACCTATATAAGTTTGACAACACAATCTAACCGAAGATCTATACCTCAACCTTAGCTCACAACCCTTAGAACCCAATATCCAAGTTTCGAAATTCATTTTAATACCCGATTCTCGCATCTATACGATATATAAGTCTGAATCAAGCTATATCAAGCCGTAACCATATCCCAAGTATAATCACATGATATTCCATATAATCCTGATACACATAGCAGTAGCTCCTGACCACAATAGCTCTGCACAAATAGCAAATTCGGTAATCATAACTAACCTCCTATCAATAAAAACCTTGTTCCAAATCATCGTACATTGCCAATGATGAAAGAAACATGCAGAAACTCATAACTACCCATCACATAAACAAGTCATGGAGTTCTCTTGCCCGGCAAGAACCATAGCAAAAAATCTAAGCTGGCTAGTTACATTATCCTTTCAACATACCTTAATCAAGTTTGATATCACTCATTCTAGGTCAAATAACCTCACCCCATCCAGTACAAAATGCTCTACTAACATGGCATACCGATCTTATTTAGAGCCATATACCATGCAATCCGTGCACCAAACAAGAAACAACTCAGATGTACCCAAATGGTGGAAAGAGAATCTAATGAAAGAACTGCCCCGCGGCTCAACGGATACCACCATGAAACACAATGCTATGAACCCATATCACAAAGGAGAAATAAAACAGACGAAATAAGCACAAAGGATTATATCCCAATATAACCCCGCTTCGATGCATGACCGATCCAAACAACGGTCCACAAGGAATACCTCACATCATGAGTCTCATAATCAATAACCATATGCGTAATATTCAACAAAAACTCGAGGCACATGATCAATAGCCATGGAGAAATGGATATCACTATATATATATATATATACCATAAATAAGAAGACCATAACCAAGATGCAATCAACCATTCAAGACACCATGAGCTATCTCTCTCGAATATCGCCACAAAGCAAAAACAGCACCGAATCATGTGTGAAAATAGTCAACAGTCTCACAACTCACCGTACCATAGGAGAGTAACACATCAGAACACGAATAAGATCAACTCCAATCGATGACACCACCAATAACATCAGTTGTGCCAGGTAAATAAATCTGACCCGATGTAGAATACACATTCTCATTAGCCCTACCAGTGGCCTCCAAATCAATTCCGATCCTTCCGAAATAGGTAGATAGCCTCCGAAAAACCCACAACAACATACCTATAACACATACCATCAGTCGCCAGACTCTTAGCATACCTTCACCATCCGCAACCATGGAATAAACTGCCTCTAAGAATCTTCTTAGTCTTTAGATCCATAAAATACCATAATCTCCATACATGATCATTACTGCACTAAACAAATGACTAACACATTCATCATACACGACCAGTCCATGAGAAATGCTTCCATAATTCCGTCGTGCCACATAGTAAAATATGAACATCATCGGTTGATCAACCAGGCGATTACTATAATACCAGTTAGGCATCCGCAAGTCAAAACACGATGCGCATTCTGATATGTGCACTCTCAGGCGGTATCAAATAATGCTAGTATCCTTCTAAGCATATGAAATCGTCTCTACTATCTAGAACTCGTGTTCCCATATAGGAGAATAGATCATAACACGCAACATGTTCCTTAAGCCAATAGCAAAATCCAGCTCAAGTAGCAGTCGACACAATCAAGAACTCTTCGAAACCTGTCCTCACATAACCAAGCCATCAGAACACAATTTTCCTAACTCAACCAAGTAATGCAAACCGTCAAACACAAGAGTATTACCATAAAACATTGGTAATGCATCACCATACCAAACGAACCATCAAATCAAAGAGTATTACCACAAAACACCGGTAATGCATCACCACACCAAATGAACCAATTCCCTTTATTACTATGCTGACCCCAACACCACCAAGCTGACTATATTTTTAGAATCCTCCTCGACTTGCCTTCAAGATAACATTTCTCCTTGCCGGTACAGTACGATCCAAAATCAAATCTTACCGCAAGAGATCCTAGCAAAAACCACGTCATCCGAAAGCCCATAAACCACTATATTTCTTCTGAAGCACCCAATAATGCCGCAACATAGATACCTACTCTTAAGAGACCTTCTATGAATCTAAACGTGTTTCTCTAACCTCTTTGATACTGAAATGTAGAATTAATAATGATACAGAAATATTGCAAGTCTCAGCACAATCTCGTGCAAATTTCAGATCTTAGCCATATACAATTCCAGGGAACCCTTCAATACCACATATATATACCTTAAACCATAACTGATTTGACACATGACCATGGAGTCTGATCATCGATAGTAGACTTCCCCATTTGGCAAGAAGCCGGAGGACCTAACATCCGATGATCCACCATACCAACATTCATAAGCTCGTACATCACCAACCAGATACCAGAACCTGCTGCACTCTACACGTGAACAACTGAAAGATCCTTTAATACATCCCCGCCCTCAATCTGGACAACACGTTGAGACAAAAATTGAGCATCCATGGGCCCCCTCGTAGCCCATCCACATCATCACAAACTGTCAGTGCATGGTTGATACCAAGTGCACAATATCATATGCGAATGGATGTAAGAGAATGTAAGATATGTGCTTCAAGTTGAATCAATGTCGCAAAATGAAGAATGAAAGAAGTGGAGTTTCCTAATAGTTTTGTAGCCTCTCGAAGATAAGTATAGATGTCTCTGCACCGATCCACAAGACTCTACTGAACTAGCTTATGATTTGTAGTACCTATGAACATAGAGCTCTGATACCAACTTATCACGACCCAAAATCCCACCTTAGGAATTGTGATGGCACCTAGTTTCTAAGACTAGGTAAGCCTAACACATTAGGAGATCTAACAAAGATAACCATCTTAACTATATAAAACTTAAGCTGATAAATGGGAAAGCATAACTAAAACCGAACAAATGTTATATAATCCCCAGAATTAGTAGTACAAAGACATAAGCTCTACCAATATACACTAGAATTTCTAAAGAAAATACTGTTTTGAAATGAACATAAACATCATTAAAGATAATATTAGAATGTGACTCTGAGGCCTGTGCATGTCAAGCAGGTATACCTTGAACTCTCCAGCCGCGTAGACACAACCCTCAAGGACCAACATGATCAAAATACCAAGATCTGCACAAAAATATGCAAAAGCGTAGCATGAGTACACCACAGCGGTACCTAGTAAGTATCAAGACCAACCTCAGTGGAGTACTGACGAGGTAAGTCGAGACACTCACTAGACATAAAACATGTGTAAAATATTAACATAAATCTAGCAATGGAAGAACGTTAATGTTAGGCTAATAGCATAAATATGATTAATATAAAACAAATAAAGGAATAATAGAAACACAATTGGAAACAAGAAGTAAACTGGTAATAAAGCAGCAACATAATCAGAACACATATGAAATATGAATGAACTAAAATTAGGAAAACACCACACCTCGTAACCACAAATCATAAGCCATAATTCCAAATCTTACACGCATGGCATCTCGTGCCCACATTATCAATCACCTTTGCACGGCAAAGTCCACGAGCTACCATGTACATTGTATCCATGTCAAATGCCAGAATGTTCGAGAGGTTAATATAAACACAACAAGTGTAACGGCCCGATGTGTCGTAGAAACACATATAATACTAATTGTCTAGATTTGGCTTGTTTTAAGTACAAATCCCTCTTTGTAATTATGCAATTTTAACATTCTTGCGAGGTATGAGGTATAAGAATCTAATAGTAAGTAATGCATGATATGCGGTCGCATTTCAGAAATGCGGACCGCATATCTTACATAGGCATCGCATACTTGGACAGATTTCTAGGCAAGATTCATGCCAGAAATGCTGTCTGAAATGCGGACCACATTGCAGGAATGCGGATCGCAAATTTGGCTGCCTGTATCGCAGATTGGAACAGAGAACTGGATAAGTCTTATGTCAAAATGCGGCGAGAAATGTGGACCGCATTTCTCAAATGCGAACCGCAAATACCACACTGAGATCGCAGAGTGAGGCAGAGTTTTGGGCCAAATGCCATGCCAGAAATGCGGTCCAAATGCGGTCGTATGTTGAGTTTGCGGCCAGAATGCGATCGCATTTTGAACACCTAAACTTTTATTTTGTTCCGAATTTTGACCCACTATAAATAGGAACTAGGAACCCTAACATGCAAAAACCCCCTTATTTCGTCGATTACCTAAGAAACCTCTCCAAAACAACCTCAAACCCCAGCAAATCAACCTCCAAATCACCTTGAAAACAACCCCAAAATCCGTGATAAACATATCCACAATATAGTCATCAACCTCCAATTACCAATCCAGTTTTCCCCACTTAAACCCACCAAGAACCAGCTGTAACTCGCCGGGAATGGCCCCAATTTAAGCTGAAAAACAACCGTAGAATCACTCCCTTCAAACCCCAACATCTATTACAAGAAACCCCACTCTCTAACACCAAGGACATAGCTCAAATTGCTGCAAATTGTGCCAAGAATTGCAATTGAGTTAAGGCACCCTACCAAGTTGTAGCTTGTTAGCTCCAATTGAGTTCGCCTGAAGTTCGTGAGCATCCATAAAAGGTTGGGCTCGAAGAATTGTTGGAAGTCTAGGAAGTTATTGCAAAGCAAGGTATGTGTTTGTTCTAACCTTAGCTCGAGGGATTAGAAATCGTGTCTTATTTGTTAAATTGCTCCTAGTTGAGAACAACGTATAGGCATGGTGACGAGTGTCTATATGTTGGTGTCACGCATGACCGTGGCTCGTATATGGATAATCGTTGTGTGACTATTGTTTCGAGTTGTTGAATATTATCCTTGACTTGGTATGATGTGTTGCATGTGGAAGCGGGTGGCACGCCTGCCATGAGATATTGTGAATTGAGGGTGGGTGGTACGCCTACTACGAGGCTTCTTCATTTTAGTTGTTCTTTGGTTACGGTTCTAGCCTTCTTCTATTCGGCATAAAGTTGATGGTTGACTAGACTAGTCGAGTAAGAATTGTTAGAAGTCAAAGGGGTCCAGTGTCAAATTTGTGGGTAGTGTCTTAGGAGTTTGATAGAAGTTTAAAGGGTCCAGTGTCACATTAGTAAAGTCGTGTCTAGAGTTAATGAAATGATAATTGGGTTGGGAGGTTAGTTCTAGGATTTTGACTCTAATTGAGTACTGACATTGATTGAGCTAAATAAGAGTCAAGTTTGGTTTGGTTATAGCTGAATTCCCCCTGGCCAGGATGATTGTTTTGTTGTTATTTCTTCCCTTGCTGGGAAGTTGTTCTGTTGATTTGTTCCCTTGCCGGGATTTCTTGTGATTGTTGTGATGATGAAAGTGGGAGCGGGTGGCATGCCTGCCACGAGATATTATGAAAGTGGGAGCGGGTGGTACGCCTACCACAGTGTATATATTGTAAGTGGGAGCGGGTGGCACGCATGCCACGAGATATTATGAAAATGGGAGCGGGTGGTACGCCTACCACAGTATATATTGTAAGTGGAAGCGAGTGGCACACCTGCCACGAGATGTGATGTATGTGGGAGCAGGTGGCACGCCTGCCACAATAGGTTACTGTAAGTGGGAACGGGTTACACGCCTGCAACAAGAGGTTACTGGGGGAAAAAGGGTGGATTGCATTTCATTTCGTTTGTGTTAAAAGCTTAATTGCAGTTTTCCTTCTTACTCTTTGATGATTCCTTTTGTTTTATTTGTCTGCTATTCTGATGTATGTTTTCCTTTTCCCCGTTTAAATTGTTTATGTATTTTATCTTCTGCTATAGATACATATATGCTTAAGATTGCACAGGTTTATCTAGAGTCTGGTCCTAGCCTCGTCACTACCGCGCCGGGGTTAGGCCAGGCACTTACCAGCACATGGGTTCGGTTGTGCTGATACTACACTCTGCACTCTTTTGTGCAGATCACAGTGCCGCAGGCTACGAACAGTAGGCAGCTTCCGTCCTTTGATTTTCAGGCGACCCAAGGTATTTCTGCAGACGTCCACGGATCTTGGAGTCCCCTGTCCATTTCTTGTATCTGTTTCTTCTATGTAGTCCAGAAACAGCATTTTGTTATATTCTTCAGACCCTGTTTGTAGTACTCTTAAATAGTCTGTGAAACTGTGACACCAGATCTTGGGTAGACCGTTGTGGATAGTTTATTGGCGATAGTTGTGTAAAGTACTAACTTGGTGTTTATTTCGCTTGTTGAATTACTACTTTTCAGTTGATGCATTTGTGATGTAATGAATTCGTAAATAGAAACGTGATAATTAGTCCGATTGACTGGCTTGCCTAGCTTTCACTAGTAGGCACCATCATGACGCCCGAAGGTGGGAAATCCGGGTCGTGACAACAAGGCATAATAACAATCTTAATGAGATAATGAATTTTATTTTAGAAAACAAAAAATGTAAAGTACAATACAATTTATACAAAATAGTGTATCAAATGGGTTTAGTTAAGAAATCAATAAGGTAAAGTAATAGCATTTTTAAATTAAGAAAAACATCATATAAGTTAATAAATTAAATATAAAATTTGCTAAAGTAAGGCATGATCACAATTTCACGTTAAGTAAAACATCAAATAGGATAATGAATTTAATTTCAGAACCCACTTAAAGTAACTTGTGATAATCATTTAAAAATAGCAACGTGCTGAGTGAGATAGCGAGTTCTATCTTAAGAGTCACCCAAAATAAAACATGTTAATTATATTTAAAATCGTTATGTTACCAACAACTCAACAGAGTATGAGACAATGAATCCACCCATCTAAATTAATCATAAAACTCAATTCACCAAGTACCATGGAGGCACAACTTGGCACATTAAAGCAACACAGCAAATCACGTAGAATGCATGACTCACATAAGAAGCCACAATCGTTCCCATACAAAAATAACAACAAATAACCAAATACAATCAAAATACAAGTGAGATGATTTAAGGAAAAATAGTAACCATTCAAATCAAAAAGCCCTTCAATGATAGAATGTACAACAAAATCACACCGAGGTACCACGCCTCATATCCATATTTCACTATTTAAAAATTACAACCTTTCCTTTTACTACCGTGTGAGCTTATATTTAGATCTTTTTGAAACATTTTACCCGAATAGCTACATGCACTTTATCCCCCTTATGACGTTGCGTAGCTTCAAGTAATTCCCTTACTAGCAACACGCACATAAATCCCACCTTATGTCACCGCATACACATTAACCCATATACTTATACCGGCCCTGGCGCATCAATATCACAACACAATAATCAACTCATACCACAATAGCCCATATGCCACAACATTACCAAATCAACAACCACAAGGTTACCACAACACATAGCCCACGACTCAACCACAATGTGTACAAGAATCTCAATAATAACAAAATGAATGAAAAATAACTCAACATGGTAAGATATTCCAACAACCGACAATTTCAACCACAACCGTGTTAATAGCTTGCAACAACCACAACTTCAATAACTCAACAATGAAGGTATTTCCATGAAATAGCAACTTCAAATCAGATGCATAACTTAGGCCCGATAAGGAAAGAGATTGCACAAACTAGAAACTACAAATAAATGCATGGAATAACACAACAATTTGGTGATATAGCATGTAATAAAAACTACCCTAAGTGCATATAAGAGTAACCTCGACAAATGAAAAATAGAACATATAACAGCAACTTTATCCAAGGCATGTAAGAATAAACATGACAACGAAAGATAGGACAAATAATAGCAAATTCAATTAAATGCCTATACATGACCTAAGAGTCTAAACCGGTCAATTGTTCACATATAAGACCGTGTACACACTCGTCATTTTGTATACGCGTCTTTCACATAATTCAAATAGTAGAATTAACCCTAATCCTAAGTGGTAGTTCCCCCACACAATGTTAGGCAAGATACTTACCTCAAAGATGTAAGAAGCCCATCCCGTGTGAAACAACCTCTGGCCAGCTTGAATCTAGCCAAAAAACTAAATATCATAAATAAAAGCCATAGGAAACAATTTCGGATAATAAAGCTTCAATCTTTAATGGAAACAAAAAGGTCAACCCAGGGCTGTCACTACCTAAAATCCCTACCCATCGTGATGGCTTCTAACACACTGGCTAGGCAAGCTAAAACATGATAATGAAGGCAAATAGATAATGAAATTTATAAAAATAACATAAGTCTGAGGTCTCAAAACAATATCAGTGCTAATATAAAGTAAATCCCCCATAAACTGGTAAATGCTGAGTCATGAGCTTTTACAACGGAATATAATTCTGAAACTGAACAATAAATGCACTGTCTAAATTATAAAACAATAAGAAAGGAAAAGACAAGTCAAACCGCGACCAAGGATGCATCTCTACCTCGTCTCTAGCAGATAGACCAACACGCAAGCCTATTGCTGATAACTGGTCCAGCACCTAGATCTATACAATTAAGTGCAGAGTGTAGTATAAGTACAACTGACCCAATGTACTCAATAAGTATCGTAAATAAACACGATAAGGTAGGAGAAGCACAAATTATTAATGATACTAGCTATCACTTGTGTAGTTTCATCCTTTAAACCGGTACAGTACAATAATGGAATCAAATCATAAATTCAGCAAGAAAACATTCGTGTGTGTATGTGTACACTCTCTCAAATACCCTGCTCAGTCAATACTGGGCATATAGAGACGAAATGCAGTTAAATCAGATAATTGATCAAGGAAATTGCAAGTAAAGATGAAATGTAAAATCCAAACAAAACACTGGCCAGATTTCCTCATTTTCCATATTCGTACCAAATCACTGATAAGTTTCCTCAATAACAGCGTGTACAACATCAAGAGAGAAACATGAGAGGGTGACCCTAGGGGGATCCATATCTACACGCAAGCACGACTAATCCAACGTGCTACCAGGCCGGCGTGATCACAGGCTCCATATCATAATCTGCCCAGCATGGTCACAGGCATAGTAGTACAATCCGCCCGATGTGATCACACGAACAACAACACAATCTGTCTGGCGTGGTCATAGGCACCGAGTCCAATCATATCATACAAGAGAAATAAAAAAGTATACATGTATGAAACGAGTGAATAACAAATCTCATTCTCCTGGACTGGTATAAACGACATGTTAAAGTGTAGACATGTGCAAGTGTACTATCATCGCTCAAACCAGCAATTTCATCAAAGAATAACATTTATCAGTTCATTCAGGGATTAAACCCCTATGTAGCCTCAAACATGGCTCAAATCGTTCACAACAATGACACAAATGTGCGAAACATCATAGCTTAAGTTTTAATAGTCAAATTCTAGGCTTATACGAGCTTGAGCACGACCTGAACATGAATAAATAACCCCAGGGCCCGCACATGGGTTCAACTCCACACATGTGCGCACCCAATATCATGTAGCTATCACAATAATTCAGGCAACTAGTGCCTCAACCGAGTTTAGGTAAGACACTTACCTCAAGCAAACCAAATCACTCCGTTAGCAAGCCCTTCCCACGCATATCAACCTCCAGAAGGCTCAAAAATTACGTAATACTATGAATGATAACTATAGGAATTGGCCCCAAATGATACAACTAAGATCTTTAAATAAAGTCAAAAAGCCAACCCAAAAAGATAACCCTGGGCCCACGCCTCGGAATGCGACACAATTTACAAAATTTGAACACCCATTCGTTGACCAGTCCAACCATACCATAATCATCCAATTCTGGCCTTAAATTGCCTTGCGAATCCTCAAAATCTAGTTTATGAAGTTTCTACATTTTTCCTCAATTTTTCCGATCCAAAACACTAATAAAATGATAAAAATAATTATAGATTCATGTATATTAACCATATCCGAGTTATAATCACTTACCCCAATAAACTCCTTGAAAATCCCTTCAAGAATCTCCCAAAACCAAGGTCTCTAGCTCAAAAGATGAAAAATGGTTCCAAACCCTCGATTTGAAAATTAAATATCTGCTGCCCAAATGCGCTTCTTAGCGAACGCGGTAAGTGCCTCGCGTTCGCCAAGCACAAAATACTCAGCTACCAAAAATCCTCTTTGGCGAACGCGAGAGCCCCCTCGCGACCGCGATGAACACTGAACCAAGGCCTACATGAACCCGACCCCTCTTTCGCAAATACGAAGGCTTACAAGCCTGGTGCCCCCCCACCCGCCTCATTCTTCTACGCGAACCCGATCACCCACTCGGATAGTATACCTTCAAGAACGCGTGGCCTTCTTCGCGAATCCGAAGAAAAAAATTTACCTGCCACCCAGATACTCTTTGTGAATGCAAGACCTCTCTCGCGAACGCGCATAAGGAAACCAAACAGCAGAAAAATCTGCAGCTCTACAAGGCCAAACTCAATCCGCAATCAACCCGAAATTCACCCGAGGCCCCTGGGACCCCATCCAAACATACAAACACATCCTAAAACATCATACGAACTTAGTCGAACCCTCAAATCACATCAAACAACATCGAAAATACAAATCGCGCCCCAATTCAAGCCTAATGAACTATTGAACTTCCAACTTCTAAAACCAATGCTGAAACACACCAAATCAACTCTGATTGACCTCAAATTTAGCACACAAGTGACTAATTACACAAAGGACCTATTCTAATTTCCAGAATCAAAATACGAGCTTGATAACTACAAAATCATCTCTTGGTCAAACTTCTCAACTCTCCAAACTTCTACTTTTTCAAGTTTTGCCAATTCAAGCCAAAATCACCGACGGACCTCCGAATCAATATACGGACGCACTCCTAAGTGTAAAATCACTGTACGAAATTATAAGAACTGTCAAAACGTCATTCCAGAGTCATTTACAGAAAAGTCAATATTCGGTCAACTCTTACAACTTAGGCTTCTAACCTTGGGACTAAATGTCCCGATTCATTTCGAAACATCCCCGGAACAAAACCAACAACCCTGGCAAGTCACATAACAACAAACAAACACAAAACAAAAAATAAATGGGGGAACGGGGCTACAATACTCAAAATGATCGGCCGTGTCATTACATTCTCCCCCTCTTCAACAAACGTTCGTCCTTGAACGGGTCTAGAATCATACCTGGAGACTCAAATAGGTGTGGATAGTTGCTCCGCATCTCCCGCTCGGTATCCTAAGTAGCCTGCTTGACTGGCTGACCCCTCACTGTACCTTCGCTTAAGCTTTATTCTTTGACCTCAACTTTTGAACCAGCCGATCCAAAAAGGTCACCGGCTCCACATCATAAGTCAAATCCCCATCAAACTGAACCGTGTTGAAGTCCAAAACATGATGGATCACCGAAATACTTCCAAAGCATGGAAAAATAAAATATTGGATGAACACTCGATAGACTAGGTGGCAATGTAAGCTTGTAAGCCACTTCTCCAATCCTCTCAAGCACCACAAAAGGGCTAATATACCGAGGGCTCAACTTGCCCTTCTTCCTGAACCTCATAACACCCTTCATGGGTGACACTCAGAGCAATACCTTCTCCCCACCATGTAGGCAACATCACGAACCTTCCGATCGGTGTAACTCTTCTGTCTAGACTGTGTCATGCGAAGCGGATCCTGAATCAACTTATCCTTTTCCAAAGCATCATAAACCAAGCTAGTACCCAATAGCCTAGCCTCACCCGGCTCAAACCAACCAACTGGAGACCGACACCTCCTTCCATACAAGGCCTCATATGGAGCCATCTGAATACTCGATTGGTAGTTATTGTTGTCGGCAAACTCTGCAAGAGGTAGAACTAATCCCAAGAATCCCCGAAATTCATGACACAAGCGCGTAGCATATCCTTCAATTTCTGAATAGTGAGCTCGGACTATCTATCCATCTGAGGGTGGAATGTTGTACTATACTCAACAGTTGTGCCTAAATCTCGCTACACTACTCTTTAAATATGCGATGTAAACTGCGTGCCCCGGTCTGAAATAATAGACACGGGCACCCCATGAATGCGAGTAATCTCGCGGATATAGATCTTAGCCAACAGCTCAAAAGAATAGGTAGTACCAACCGGAATGAAATGTGCGGACTTAGTCATCCAGTCCTTAATAACCCAAATATCATCAAATTTCTTCAAAGTCTGTGAGAGCCCAACTACGAAGTCCATGGTGATATGCACCCATTTCCACTCAGGAATCTCAAGCCTTTGAAGCAAACCACCCGGCCTCTAATGCTCGTACTACACCTGTTGACAATCTAAGCACCGAGCGACAATCTCCACTATATCTTTCTTTATTCTCCTCCACCAATATTGATGCCTCAAGTCCTGATACATCTTCACGGCACCCGGATGAATGGAATACTGCGAACTGTGGGCCTCCTTAAGAATCAACTCATGTAGCCCATCTACATTGTGCACACAACTCCGACCCTGCATCCGCAACACCCCATAATCTCCAATAGAAACCTCCTTGGTATCACCGTGCTGAATCATGTACTTAAGGACAAGCAAATGGGGGTCGTCATATTGACGCTCTCTGATGCGATCATATAAAGAAGACCGAGAAACCACGCAAGCTAGAACCTGACTAGGCCCCGAAACATCTAACGTCATGAACAGATTGTCCAAGGCCTGAACATCTTAAGCAAGTGGTCTCTCACTAATAGGAATATATGCAAGGCTATGCATGCTCACTGCCTTTTTACACAAGGCATCGGCCACCAAATTGGCCTCCCCGGGATAGTACAAAATGGTAATATCATAGTCTTTAACAGCTCCAACCATCTCCACTGCCTCAAATTTAGATCCTTTTACTTGAACAAGTACTGAAGACCCCGATGATTTGTAAATACCTCACAAGATACACCATAGAGATAATGTTCCCAAATCTTTAATGTATGAAAGATCACTGCAAACTCCAAATCATGAATGGGGTAGTTCTTCTTATGAGGCCTCAACTGGCGTGAAGCATACGCAATCACTCTACCCTCCTACATCAAGATACACCTAAATACCAATCTGAGAAGCATCATAATACACTGTATAAGAACCCGATGCTGAAGACAAAACTAGAATTGTAGTTGTGGTCATGGCGGTCCTGAGCTTCTGAAAGCTCTCCTCACACTCATCAGACCACCTGAATGGAGCACCCTTCTGGGTCAACCTGATCAAAGGCGCTGCAATGGACGAGAAACCCTCCACGAAGCGGCGATAATATCTAGCCAAGCCAAGAAAACTGCGAATCTCAGTAGCTGAAGACGGTCTCGGCCAACTCTAAACTGCCTCAATCTTCTTTGGATCCACTTTGATCCCCTCACTAGACATCACGTGCTCAAAGAACGGCCATCAAACTAAGCTAAAACTCAATCTTGGAGAACTTAGCATAAAGCTTCTCCTCCCTCAACGTCTGTAGTACAATCCTCATATGCGGTGTATGCTCCTCCTGGATACATGAGTACACAAGAATATCATCATAAATACTATGACAAATGAATCTAGATATGGCTGGAATACATTGTTCATCAGATCATTAATGCTGTTGGGGAATACAAATTATTAATGATACTATCTATCACCTATATAGTTTCATCCTTTAAACTGGTACAGGACAATAATGGAATCAAATCATAAATTCAACAAGAAAACATTCGTGTATGTATGTGTATAGTTTCGCCAATACCCTGCTCAGTCAATACTTGGCATATAAAGATGATATGCAGTTAAATAAGATAAATGATCAAAGGAATTGCAAGTAAAGATAAAATGCAAAATCCAAACAAAACACAAGCTAGATTTCCTCATTTTCCATATTCGTAGCAAATCACTAATTAGTTTCCTCAATAACTGCGTGTACACCATCAAGAGAGAAACATGAGAGAGTGACCCCAGGGGGATAGATCCATATCCACACGCAAGCACGGCCAATTCAATGTGCTACCAGCCTGGCGCGGTCACATGCTCAAATTTATAATCTGCTCGGCATGGTCACAAGCATGATAATACAATCTGCCCGGCGTGGTCACAAGCATAACAACACAATCAGCCCGGTATGTGCCTGTGACCCCAAAGTCAACTCTCGGTCAAACTTCTAAACCCTCCAAGTTTTAACTTTTCCAACTTTCGCTAATTCAAGCCGAAATCACCTATGGAGCTCCAAATCAATATCCGGACACACTCATAAGTCCAAAATTACCATACAAAGCTATCAGAACCATCAAAACTTCATTTCGGAGTCATTTACACATAAGTCAACATTCGAGCAACTCTATCAACTTAGGCTTCCAACCTTGGGACTAAGCATCCCAATTCATTCCAAAACATCCCTGGATCCAAACCAACCACCCCGGCAAGTCACATAACAAAAAACGAATATAAATAAGGAATAAATAGGGAATGGGACTACAATACTCAGAACAACCAGCCGGGTCGTTACATGGGCCCTCACCTCAGAACCAGATAAAACATACAAATTTCGAACATCCATTCCGGCACGAGTCCAACCATACCAAAATCATTCAATTCCGACCTCAAATCAGCCTTCAAACCATCAATTTATGTTTTAGAAAGTTTATACTCAAATCCTCAATTTCTTCAATTCAAATCTTTAATCACTAAAATGGAGGTTGGAATCATGAAATAATAATATATCCGAGTCAAAAATACTTACACCAATCCAAGTAGTAATTTCCCTCCAAAATCGCCCAAAATCGAGCTCCAAAACCTTGCGAGAAAAAGTAACCAAATTTCGAAATAAAAAAATAAATGCAGCAATTGTCCCAACTCGAATCAGGTCCTAGATGATCCTGAAACTCATGTTTGATTAGCCACTATGATCCTTGTGATATTACACATAAGATAACCTCTTGAATCATCTAATTTAGCCTTAAAATGGGGGAGATAGGATGTTTTGATGTTTTAAAAGCAATCTAAAAATTTCAGGGATATAAATGGCATATTCGTAATTACTTACACCAGAAAAATAAACTAGCAATATGAAAATTTTCGTTTTAGCACCCAAAATTCATTTGGAACCTCCTGGACACAAATCATATATGCATTTCAATCATAAAACACACAACGAACCTACTCGCTACATTCAAAACACCGAAAAGAGGTAATCTTGACCCGGTAATGACCATGGTCAAACTTCAAATCTTTAACATAACTTGTTTCTCAACCAATGATCTGAAACACACCCGATACCCTCGGGACCCCATCTAATCATACCAACAAGTACAAATACATCATCCAAAATTAACCAAAGCCTCAAAACACCCATGGGAACATCACAACAAAGAATCATGGCTAGAATTTCTCTTAAGTTGTTAAATCATCATTCTTTCAAAAGAGTGTATGAATCACACTTAAACACTTCGGATTACTTTCAAACATTGCACACAAGTTCAATTCAACTATATAGACCTAGCCAAAGTCTCGGAATACTAATTGGAGTCCAATAGCAAAGTCAATTCTTGATAAAACTTATGAACTTTTAAATTCTTCAAATTGCCAACTTTCGACAAATAGTGTCGAATTCATCTAGGAACCTCCGAAACCAAATCTGAACATATTTACAAGGCCAAAATCATCATACAGACCTATTAGAATAATCAAAACCCTGATTCCGAGTCCAATTACCCAAAGTAAAACTTTGATCAACTCTTCCAACTTAAAGCTTCTAAAATGCGAATCATTTTTCCAAATCAATCCCAAACCGCTCAAAAATCGAAAGCAACCATAGACGCAAGTCATAATACATAATATGAAGTTACTCACAGTCCCTAACCACTGAATGGAATGCTAAAGCTCAAGACGATCGCTTGGGTCATTACAGTTAAGTAAGATACTTACATCAAACATGCAAAATCAACCCACTAGTAAACCTTTTCCGCGAATATCCAACTCCGGATAGCTCGAATCTAGCCAACATAACTTAATAACATAGATACAAACCATAGAAAACTATTATGTATAATAAAGTTGCAATCATTAAAAAAAAATAAAAAAGTCAACCACGGGCTTGGACCTCAGAAGCCGACCAAACATAAAAAATTCGAACACCCATTCAATAACAAGTTGAACCATGCCAAAATTATCCAAATCCAACTTTAAATCAACCTTCAAATCCTCAATTTATAGTTTAGGAAGTTTTCACAAAAGTCCCCAATTTTCCTACTCAAACACTAATTAAGTGATAAAAACAATGACAGATTCATGAAAAATAAGCAAATCCGAGTCAGAAACACTTACCCCGATCCAATCCTTGAAAATCTCCTCCAAAATCACCAAAACCAAGCTCTCTATTTTAAAGTGCGAAAAATAACTCTAACCTTTATTTTTTATCTATTTCTGCCAGCTATTCCGCTTCTGCGGTTAAACATCCGCACCTGCGGATTCCACTTAGGCAACTAATCAAGAGCACCTGTGGCTAATCTTGTGCACGTAGCCGCTTCTACAATCCTGCCTTCGCTTCTGCGAGTCCTCTTCTGCTGAACGTCCTCCGCACCTGCGGTCTTTCACCGAAAGTCCAAATCCGCACCTGTGAAACCTTTCCCACTTATGCAGTTATGCGGCTCGGAGGCCGCTTCTGGGTGCCGCACCTGCTCAAAAGTGCACAAGTGTGATTGCACACAAACTCAGCAGGCCTTAAAAATCCATCAAATCTCCAGTGAGTCCGAACTTAACCCGAATCACACCTGGGCCCCCGGGGCCCCATCCAAACATACCATCAAGTGCCAAAACAAATTAGCGAACCTACTCGAGGCCTAAAATCACATCAAACAATTTACGAATCGCACCCTATTTCAAGCCTATTGAATCAATGAACATTCAACTTCTAAAACTAATGTCGAATCATGCCAAAAACCTCCGAATGAGCTCAAATTTTGCATGCAAGTCCCAAATTATACAACAGACCTATTCCAACTCTCGAAGCCAAAATCTGGACCCGATATCAATGAAATAAATCTCAGTCAAACATATCCATTTTCCAACTTTTTCCAATTCAAGTCAAAACGACATATGGAACTCCAAATCAATATCTAGGCATACTACTAAGTCCAAAATCACCATATGAAGCTATCAAAACCATCAAAACTCCATTCCAGATTCGTCTACACAACTGTCAAACTCCGGTTAACTCTTTCAACTTAAGCTTCCAACTTTGGGACAAAGTGTTCCAATTCACTCCGAAACTCATACGAAATCAGACTAACCACCCCGGCAAGTCACATAACAACAATTTAACATAGATGGTCAATAAATAGGAGACCGGGGCTAAAATACTCAAAATGATCGACCGGGTCGTCACATCCTCCCCCTCTTAAAATAAGCATTTGTCATCGAATGAGTATAAAGACATACCTGAATTGCTGAAAAGGTGAGGGTAACGGCTAAGCATATCTCGCTCAGTCTCCCAAGTCGCCTCCTCGACTGGTTAACCCCTAAACTGAACCTTCACTAAAGCAATTTTTCCTGACCTCAACTTTCGGACCTTTTTGTCCAAGATGGCCACTGGGTTCTCAACTAAGTCAAATCCCTGTCCAAAAGAACTGAGCTGAAGTCAAAAACATGGGACGGATCGTTGTGATACTTCGGGAGCATGTAAACATGGAATACCAGGTGAACTGCACATAAGCTGGGTGGTAATGCAAGCTTGTAGGCCACCTCTCCAACTCGCTCGAGGATCTCAAAAGGGCCAATATACCTGGGGCTCAACTTGCCCTACTTCCTGAACCTCATCACACCCTTCATGGGTGAAACCCAGAGCAAAACCCTCTGTCCAAACATGAATGCAACATCACGAACTCTCCTATCAGCATAACTCTTCTCTCTAGATTGTGCTGTACGAAGCCGATACTAGATTAACTTGACTTTCTCCAAGGCATCTCAAACCAAATCTGTGCCCAACAATCTAGCCTCACTTGGCTCAAACCAACAATCTGGAGAACTGCATTATCTCCCATACAAGGCCTCATAAGGAGCCATCTGAATACTCGATTGGTAATTGTTGTTGTAGGCAAACTCCGCAAGCGGCAAAAACTGTTTCCAACAACCCCCGAAATCCATAACACATACACGAACCATATCCTCTAATATCTGAATGGTGCGCTCGGACTGCCCGTCCGTATGTGGGTGAAATGTTGTACTCAACTCAACCCGTGTGCCTAACTAACAATATACAACTCTCCAGAAGTGCAATTTATACTGTGTGCCCCGGTTAGAGATACTAGATAACGGCACGCCATGAAGTCGAACTGTCTCGAGGATATAGATTATAGCCAGCTGCTCTGAAGAATAGGTCAACTTTGTCAACTTATCTACAATCACCATACAATGTAAAATTTCTTCCACATGTGTGGGAACTCAACAATGAAGTCCATGGTAACATGCTCCCATTACCACTCGGGAATCTCAAGTCTCTAAAGCAAACCGCTTGGCCTTTCTTGCCAATATTTCACTTGCTGACAATTTAGGCATCGAGCCACATACTCCATTATATATTTCTTCTTTCTCCTCCACCAATAGTGATGTCTCAAATCCTAATACATCTTAGCGACGCCCAAATGAATGGACTACTGCGAACTGTGGGCCTCTTGAGGGAACAACTCACGTAACTGGTCTACATTGGGCACACATAACCGGCCTTACATCTGTAACAAATCGTCAGCTTCAATAAAAACCTCTTTTGCATCCCCGTACTGTACCGTGTCCTGAAGGACAAACAAATGGGAGTTGTAAGATTGACACTCTCTGATGCGCTCATATAGGGAAGACCGAGAAACCACGCAAGCAACAACCTAACTGGGCTCCGAAACATCCATTCAAACAAACTGATTGGCCAAGACCTGAACATCTATGGCTAATGGCCTCTCTACTGCCGGTAGATATACCAAACTGCTCATACTCTCTGCCTTACGACTCAAGGAATCAGCCACCAATTGGTCTTCCCAAGATGATACAGGATGGTGATATCATAGGCTTTAAGAAACTCTAACCATCTTCGCTGTCTTAAATTAAGATCTTTCTGCTTGAACAGATGTTGGCGACTCCGATGGTCAGTATAGATCTCACATAGAACACCGTAGAAGTAGTGCCTCCAAATCTTCAAGGCATGAACAATAGCTGCCAATTCCAAGTCATGGACATGATAATTCTTCTTATGAACCTTCAGCTGCCGAGACGCTCAGGCAATCATCCTATTGTCTTGCATCAACACCGCCACCACGACCAACACTTGACGCATCACAATACACAGTGTAAGTCCCCAAACCTGTAGGCAACACCACCACTGGAGTTGTAGTCAAAGCAGTCTTGAGCTTTTGAAAGCTCGCCTCTCACTCCTCGGATCATCTAAAAGGAGCACCCTTCTGGGTAAATTTGGTCATAAGTGTAGCAATTGGTGAGAACCCTCTAGAAAACAGCGATAATATCCGGCCAAACCAAGAAAACTCCAAATCTCAGTAGCTGAAGACAGTTTAGGCCAACTCTGAACTGCCTCAATCTTCTTTGGATCTATCTTGATCCCTTCACTCGACACTAGATGACCCAAAAACGCCACTGAATCGTGCCAGAACTCACACTTCGAGAATTTTGCATACAACTTCTTCTCTCTCAAGGTATGAAGTATGATCCTCAGATGCTGCTCATGATCCTCCTGGCTGCGGGGATACACCAATATGTCATTAATAAACACAATTAGCAAATGAATCAAGATAAGGATGGAATACACTGTTCATGAGGTGCATAAATGATGTTGGGCGTTGGTCAGCCCAAATGACATCACAAGGAACTCGTAGTGACCATACCAATCTTGAAAGAAGTCTTTGAAATATCCGGATCCCGAATCTTCAGTTGATAAAACCCTAACCTCAAATCAATCTTTGAGAAAACTCTAGCACCCTGTGGCTGGTCAAATAGTTTATCAATGCACGACACTGGGTACATATTCTTCATTGTAACCTTGTTCAGCTGTCTATAATCAATACAAATCCACATAGAACCATCCTTCTTCTTCACAAACAAAACCCAAGCACCCCAATGTGACGCACTAGGCCGGATGAAGCCCTTATCAAGCAACTCTTGCAACTGCTCCTTCAAATCCATTGGTGCCATATGACATGGTTGAATATAAGTGGGCAGAATGCCTGGCAACAAGTCAATACCAAAATCGATATCTCTATCGGACGGCATGCCCCGAAGGTCAGATGGAAACACATCAGGGAAATCTCTCACTACCGGAATTGACTCATGGTAGGAGTATCAGAATTAACATCCCTCACAAAGCTATATATGGCTCGCATCCCTTCTCAACCATTTGTTGTGCCTTAAGGAAGGATACAACCCTACTAGGATACAATTCAATGTACCCCTCCACTCCAACCACGACAAACCTGCAATAGCAGTGATACAGTCTTGGCGTGACAATCCAGAATAGCATGATAGGGCAACAACCAGTCCATGCCCAAGATAAAATCAAAGTCTACCATACTGAGTAATAATAGATGAACTCTGGTCTCAAAACCACCAATAACAACTAAACACAACTGCTACACACAGTCTACAATAATAGAATCTCCCACAGGCGTGGACACATATATAGGAGAACTCAAAGAGTCACGGGATATATCCAAATACGGATCAAAGTAAGATCACATATATGAGTAAGTGGAGCGTGGATCAAATAAGATTAATGCATCTCTATGTCAAACCAGAACAATACCTGTAATGGCTGCGTCTGATGCAACCGCATCCGTCCTACTCGAAAAACCATTGAATCTGGCTTGGCCTCCCCGTCTAGGGCGACCCCTAACTATCTGACCTCCACCCTAGCTGGTTGTGAAGGTAGAGTGGCAACTGGAGCAGCAACCACTACCTGAGAAGTCTGTGGACTCGGTGGAATACATAGGGCTTGAGTAGTTTATGGAGGTGCACCCCTCATGAGTTTGGGGTAGTCCCTCACTATATGCCGGGTATCACCACACTCAAAGAAAGCTCTATGGGGGCGTGGCTGCTGAAACTGTTAGTAGCCTAGCTGGCTAGACTGACCGTTGAAGCCCCCCCCCCCTCCCCATCTCCCCGCACAGGAGGTGCAGTAGATAGTGGCTGAGCAAAATGGGCAACCTAAAACCTCGGAGTAACCGGAGCACCAATAGAAGCTCGAAGTGCTGAATGAACAGGATGGTTCAAATAGCCCCTGCAATGACGGGCTGTAGCTGCAGCGTGGCCACCACTAAATCCTCCAATACCTCGAGGCATTTTGTCCTTCTTGTCCTCTATCTCACGACCCCGCATACCCTCCAACCTCTGAACAATCTCTACCACCTACTAATATAGGGTATCCGTCTCCAACTCTCGAGCCTTACTGAACTTAATACCATTGTTGAATCCCTCGATGAATCTGCGGACTCGCTCTCTGACTGTAGAAACCAAGCCAGGTGTTGTCTAGACAACTCACTGAATATGACAGCATACTCTGACACTGTCATAGTACCCTACACAACTGCTCAAACTCCGCACGCCATGCACCCTGAAGGGTCTGGGGAACAAACTCTCTAAGGAACATCTCTAAAAACTAAGTCCATGTAAGTTAAGCTGCATCGGCTTGGCTACCCTCCTTGTAAGATGCCACCACTAGTATGCTGCTCTTGACAACTGGAATATAGTAAAAGTGACTCCGCTCGTCTCCAAAATACCCATGGTGCAGTAAATACGGTGGCACTTCTCTAGGAAGCCCTGCACATCCTTTGTAGCTAAGCCGCTGTAAGTAGGATGAGGATACTTCTTGAACCACTCAAGTCCAAGCTGGTCTCAGATACCAATGTCCTAACCTTGGGCTGAACCAAAACAACAGGGTGCGCAGGCATAACCTTTGAGACCTAATCAACATGTACCTGCTGCTCTAGGGTATGGGCCGCAGGAGTCCGAGCACCTCCACCAGCTTGAGATGTGGCTAGTGCAAGTGGAGTCAACCACACTTGAGCCAGAGTACCGAACATGCTCAAGAACATTGCTAGGGTCTTAGTCGCCCAACTGGAGCTATTGGTGGCTGCTTAGTCGCAGCTCGAGCAAGTGCTCTAGCTACACCACGTGCCCCTCCTCGGCCTCTGCACCAGCCCCGGCCTCTCGCAGCTCTAGTAGGGGGCGTAGGTGTCCGATCGTAGCCTCTCGAAGATAAGTACAGACATCTCTGTATCGATCCACAAATCTATACCAAACCTGCTTATGACTCGTAACACCTATGAACCTAGAGCTCTAATACCAACTTTTCACGATCCCAATTTCCCACCTGGCACCAAGTCTCTAAGACTAAGCCTAAAATCATGAATACTTAACGGAATTTAACAGTTTAACATAATAAGATAATTCGATAAACTCATAATAAATCTGAAACAGTACATTTGTGACAAAATTCTCAAAACTGTTAGAACTAAGTCATAAGCTCTACATGAATATAATTTAAAATCCCTAGTACAACACTATTTAGATAAAGAGTAAACAATAGCAAACTACAGATAGAGAGTGACTCCGAGGCCTACGAACGCCGGGCAATTATACCTTGAAGTCTTCGAACTTAATGATCCACTTACTGATGCCTAGCCTGAGTCGAGGTACCTGGATCTGCATAAAAATGTGCAACGAGTATTGTGAGTACACCACAACAGTACCCAGTAAATATCAAGCCTAACCTCGGTAGAATGGTGACGTGACCACGTCAAGACACCTACTAGGATAACAAAAACAGAACAAGTATAGTAAAGTCTAATAATGAAACGAGGAAATAGTGGCAATAAAACAATACAACAAGGTCGGCTACAACTTAATTTCAAGCAATAAAGGAAACAAGGAAGAAACACATAATAAGAACACTAAGAAAACAATGCGGACAAACACAAGTGAGGTAAATGAGATATAACAACAAAAATCACAACCGAGTTATAGCCTCGTAACCTCATTTCACAATCACAATCACAATCACAATCTTTCCTTCTACCCCTGCATGCTCCTTACATTTAGATAGTTTTGAAAATATTTTTTTTCAAACTAGCTATACGCACTTTAGCCAACCTTATGTGTCCGCGTGGCTACAAGTAATTCCCTTACTAGCAATGCGCACATAAATCCCACCTTATGCCGCCACATGCACACTAACCCCCTTCCTTATACCACTGCATTTGTATCAATATCACAAGACAATAACAACTCGCACTGCAAGCGCCGATATGCCACAACTTGCCAAAAATCAACAACACCAAAGTTTCCGCAACATATAGCCCACGTATCAACCACAATATGAAAAAGAATGTCAACAATAATGAAATAAAAGTGAATAGCTAAACAACAAAAATATCTCAACAATTAAAAACTTCGCCTCAATGTGATAACGACTTTTACCACTTCAACACCAATAACTCTACAAGAAGATATTCCATAAAATAACAATTTCAAGAAAAGAATTAACAAGATAATAAGAAAGGCAATAATTTCAACTAAAGCATGTAAGAGCAAAATAGTAAGTAAGAGATAGAGCAAGTGTTAACAATGACAAATAAAGCATGAGGATAGATTAACACATGTAAGGGTAGCTAAATAATGAAATATATAACATGTTATGACAATTAATTAGAGGCATGAAAAGAGTCTAAGTAGCCTAAACAAGTCAAATATCACATATAGCACGTGTACCCACTGGTCACCTTGCGTACACGGCTTTCACGTAACACAAATAGTACAATCAACCCAATTCCTAAGAGGTAGTTTCACCACACAAAGTTAGGCAAGATACTTACCTCAAACAAACTAAATCAACCCATTGGTAAGCCTTTTCCGCGAATATCCAACTCCGGATGGCTCGAACCTAGCCAAAATAACTTAATATCGTAAATACAAATAATAGAAAACTATTCTGGATAATAAATTTGCAATCTTTAAAGAAAATCAAAAAGCTAAGTAAAACAGTCAACCTTGGGTGCGCACCTCAGACCCGACCAAACATACAAAATCCGAACACACATTCAATAACGAGTCCAACCATACCAAAAGTATCTAATTATGACCTCAAATCAACCTTCAAATCCTCAATTTATAATTTAGGAAATTTTCACAAAAATCCCGACTTTTCCAACTCAAAACACTAACTAAGTGATAAATACCAATGATAGATTCATGAATAATAAGCAAATCCGAGTAAAAAATACTTACCCCAATCCAATCCTTGAAAACACCCTCCAAAATCGCCCAAAATCATGCCCTCTAACTCAAAGTGTGAAAAATAACTCTAACCCTCATCTTTTCTCTATTTCTGCCCAGCTATTCTCCACCTGTGGATTCCACTTAGGCACCCGACCAAGCGCACCTGTGGGACCGCTTTGCGGTCCTACCTTTGCACTTGCGAGTCTGCTTCTGTGCAAAGTTCACCACACCTATGGTCCCTCGCCAAAAATCTAAATTCTGCACCTACAAAAAAATTTCTCGCTTCTGTGATTGCGTATCTGCGCGTCTTCATCCGCACCTACGGAACCTATGCACCAGGCCAAATCTCGCTTCTATCGCTCGGAGGCCACTCTTGCGGTGCCACACCTACTGCCCAAAGTGTGCAGGTGTGATTGCGCCAGAATTCAATAGACCTCCAAAATCTATCAAGTCTCCAATGAGTACGAACTCAACCCGAATAACACCAGGGCCCTCTGGACCCCGTCCGAACATACCATCATGTACAAAAACACATACCGAACCTACTCGAGGCCTAAAATTATATCAAACAACATCAAATTTACGAATCGCACCTCATTTCAAGCCTATTAAATCAATGAACATTCAACTTCTAAAACTAATGCTCAATCATTCCAAACCAGTTTGAATGAGCTCAAATTTTGCATGCAAGTCCCAAATGACACAACGAACCTATTCCAACTTTCGAAAAAAAATCTAGATCTGATATCAATGAAGTCAACTCTTGGTAAAACGTCTCAACATTCCAAGCCTTCAACTTTTCAATTTTCTTCAATTCAAGCCAAAACAACCTGCGGACCCTCAAATCAATATCTGGGCATACTCCTAAGTCCAAAATTACCATACAGCTATCGAAGCCATCAAAACTCCATTTCGGAGTCGTGTGTACAACACTCCAACTCGGGTAAACTCTTTCAACTTAAGCTTCCAACTTTAGGACTAAGTGTCTCAATTCACTCCAAAACTTACCCGAAACCAAACCAAATACCCCGGCAAGTCAAATAACCACGATTTAACTTAGAGGAGGCAATAAATAGAGAAAAGTAACAAAAATACTCAAAACGACCGATCGGGTCGTTACACCTACTTGCAGACATTCCTCACAATATTCTGGTAACCAATCATGCCATACCTCTAGTTCAAATATTTTCCCCTTAGGATCTTGGATTTTAATCACTCGAGGCAATGGAATAGTGCATCCATTTCAACACAAACTCTTCCATATGAGATCATGTCCACCTTAGTCATGCATTCATCAGCATAGATTGGATTACCAAGCACACTGCTCATCCTACTCAACATCTCCATTTCCCACCCGTTTAGAGGTAGGTAAGGAAATTTCACCCATATTGGTATCGTTTTCAGTATTTCCTCATTAAAATGGTAATCAACTTCCTAGGCCGTGATTATAAGTGGGTTGTTGTTTATTGTATGGGGGCCAGAATAGATGACTTTATCTCTTTCTTCTATACTACTAAATCTCACTAAAAAATAACCATCGTTATGGAAGTAGATCTCAGGTTTGGAAGAAAATTTTCATTGTGTACCTATGAATCTCTCCAGTGCTCCATTGGATGAAGTAGTTCCCACCACATATAAAATCACAGCTTGTTTCCATTTTGCAGTCCCCTTATCCAACTCTTCTTGCTTCAACTGAACAATCTTCTCCTTTTCTTATTCATCGGAGCAATGAAAGACAAACTCATACCCTTAACAGCCAATTTATTACCCGCAAATAAGCTTGTCCACTTTTGCTTAATTCAGTTGGTACCTCCTTCTTGATGTCAGAAAACTTACGGTTCTGCTCTTGTATTTTGTCCATCATCATTACATTTATTGTTGACCATGTCACCCCAACCTGAATCTGAGCTCTATTTTCCCCAACTATTGTGCTCCCATCCTTTTCCACTGCAATTGAGATGGCCGCAGTACTTTGATTACCTGTTGGAATGGTGTTATTGTTTCTTCGATTAATCTCTATCATATCTGATTTTGGGGTATTCCTCATCTCCATGGCTGAGCAGCTCTTGCGCTCGATTTGGCGATGTAACATATTTTTCCTTTGACCTCGCTTGGTGCAATCAGCGGTGATTTTGAAGTTCCTAATCCCACAACTCTTTCATCTCTTAGCTCTAAAGTCAAAAGCTTGTTTGCAGATTTATGTGGCTGTCCCCTCACCATTTCCATCGAGGGTGAAAATAGCAAGCACGCTATAGTGCCCTTAGAGAGAATCTAGAGAGAGAAATATCTATTTTTTTTAACGAACATCTATTGTCTGCACTTCTCCTTATCTTGTAAATTAATCAATTTACAAAGGTTTTAGCATGTTCCACTCTTAAGTCTCTAACATAGTATATGAAGAGCTACAGTACCATGTTTCTCCAAGCCACTACAAATTAAACTTGCACTTACTACAACTATTAGAAACTAGCAAATTAATAGTGTAATTTAGTTGATGGTGGGCATTGTGTTTACCGCAGGTTCAAAATTTTGTGCACGGACCATCTATAGCTTTTTTTATGCAATTAATTTAAGGTAATTTATATTTACAGGTAATCCTTCATAGCAACCATTAGATGATAACTTGAAAAATAAAACAATAACTTGTTACTAGAAGTTAAATTGAATTAAAGTGTAATATCTTTTATGCAGTATATATTGCTTAAGTTTTAAAACTAATTACAACAAAGTGGTATTAAGAGTCGTTTCATGCATGTCAAAGATTAGTAAAATCTGACTAGTAGTATAAGAACTAGTTATCCAGTGATTAGTTATGTAGATATTACTGCGAAATATTACAAGCATGAACTAATTCTTTATGAATGTTTAGTTTATTATATTAAAAAACTAGTAGACATTATATAAATATAAATATATTTTTTCTTCTTTTTTTAAAGCATATTTACTTACTTCTAATATATTAAAAATTAGCACACTATGCTTTCTATTGATCCGGTGAGTATTCAAGTTATAAAAGAGGATTGTGGTTGGAACAGTATTGAGGTTTCAGCCCCAAATGAAGTGGAAATGATTACCTTCAGTAAACCAGGGTACATGTACCTTTACACGTACCCTTTCACTTTAAGGATTGGCAAGGAAATTGATACCATCATCTTGGAACTTTACCGGAACTACCAAGTTTTTTAGGTCAAATAGGATCGTTAATATGGCGAACACTAGCTTGTCTTCAGTTCATGTGTTCCCGGGTACGCTTGCTCATTTGATCAACCTCTACGCCCCAAAGATTTTTCGTGGAGGCATGATCAAACTGATCAAACGTGGTCACCATGCCATCATCACTAGTGTTGATGATAACAACGATCGTGTTTCGATGGTGAGGTTTGTTGACGTCGCTCCCGGTGGCATTCTACCGGTGTCAGCATCTCCTATTCCTGAATCCTGGAACTATACGTGTAAAATTTCTTAATATCCCTCTTAATTGAGTTAAAGTAATTTCCTCCTACTAAACTTTCCCTTCTCTTATTTCAGCCACCGTTGGGTTCCTCCACCAATTGAAAACCTAGCCCAATGGGATCAATTTTTCTTTTAGATATTTTACATTAAAATCCCCTAACTGGAAAAAGAATTTCACGTAGGTTCAACTGGAAGGACAAGAACCATGCTAAGTAAAGCATCCATTTTCCTTTTTTAATCTTCAACTTTATGCAGTATTCAATTTTTGACTTCTTTCCACAATATGTAGGCCTACCGAAGGGATCTTCTGTTTCTCCCACTATCAAGGTTTCACATGACCCGGATGTGGCTCAGCAACGGATTCAAGAAATTTTTGACCGAAAGAGGGCTCGTGATGGTGCTCTTGCTTCCGGTGAAGACGCATCTTCCTTGAATCCCCAGCGCAAAGGGAAAATCCAAAAAGAAAACATACCTCCAAGGGTGATGTTCAGGAGAAATCTCCAATCTTAGAAGAAAACCTGGTAGGACCGGCCACAGTGGTCCTTGACGAAGAAGAAATCGAGGATGATTATAAAGTGGATTCTCATCAGAGAAGAAGAAAAAGGAAAACTCCCTCAGATTAACCGGAAGATATAGAAGGACTCTTTACAGAGTTAGACTCGGTTGAGAATATCGAGTCCCGCTTCCGGGCTCTAGCTGTTGCCTCCGGTCGGAAGGGTTCCACTTTTGATGTCACTCCACCTTCTAGTTCAACACCAGTTGTTGCATCACCAGCTCCAACCTTGCTAGCGGCCCTAATTGAACAAGAAGAAGATGTGCACTCCCCTCGGTCACTCATTCAAGGGAATAAGGAAAATGCCTTCCCGTCATCCATCCAAAACTCCAGTGGTAAATATTGTGTCACCTTTTTGGTTTCGAAAGAGTGCCACTAGCTTTCCAAGCCGATAGGAGTTCCCAACTACTTGAATCCATTGGCTTCAGATAAGGACCAGAGAAAAATGGATGGTCTCTCTACTGAATGTTTAATCAACAACATCATGCATTTTGCTACTCGGGTACCACTTGATTCTTCTCTATTCACATTTCACTTGCTAACCAATATCTTTGGCAACTCTAACCTTTTGACTTTACTGGTCAACCTTCTTGCCTCCGAGGGATCATCAAAAAATCATCTTTGAAAAAGAGACGTTTGCTGCTGAGCGGGATGAAATTGCGATTCAACGGGAGGCACTTGTTTACCGCCTCCCGGCTTTAGAAGCAGACTTGCTTAGATAGGCGAACTCGAGGCCGGTTGGAGCAAAGTACGCAAAAAAAAATTCCCCATAGCCAAGAGGCTACTGAGTTGCATGCTGAGCTTGCTGAGTTGAAGACCAAACGGGCTGAGCTACAAGATGTTATGACTTTAGCAGCCGAATGCGAGTCTGCTTTCATGTAAAAAATAAACAACATGGAAGAAAATTTGTGTTACAAAATAGAGAAAGCTGCTGCGGCCAAGGAGAAGACGGAAAGAATGGAGAAACGTCTCAAAAAGGTCATGGAACAAAGCCCCGAACTTGCAAAGGCCAATACTGAACTTTGCTGGACTTATGATATCTTGAGGGTTAATAATGATCGGTTGAAGTCTAAAATCCCAAGGCTCCATGCTAACTCCAGGATAAAGAGGATTCTTTCCTACTTGAGAAAACTCATGCAATTTATCAGATGAGGAGGAAATCTTTGGAGGATGCGAGAGGAGGCATTTCAAATATAGACGATTACATTGCTGAAGCTCTTAATTTGGAGACACCCGCGTTCGAGAACATTCCTGCCCGGCCCACTGCTTCATGCTCCTCAAGCACTTGCTTTGAGTCCTCGAAATTTGAGGATGAGGTTAAAGATGAAAAAGAAAAGGATAAGGATGAAGGTGCTAAACTGGATGTTGAGTAGGCTTCACCTTTAAAAGATGCAACACAGACTTCTCACCTTTAGACTCTGCTGATAAAGCAGACTAATATATATTTTTTTAATTATTATTTTGTAATTATGTCGGAAGCTCTATTGTGTTTGGCATTTTTGAAATAAAAGACATCTTTTACTTAACTTTTGTGCAAAAGACGTTTTTCTAATTTTCCATTGATAATGTTCATAAATTTTTACATCCAATTAACTTTAATACCGGGGATTCGTACTTTCACTTTTTACTCTTTTATTATGAGGGTTTCATTAGATAGAGCCCTTATATTTAAGATGCTCTTAAAGAGGACGTCTCCTGTTTATTTTGGCACTTGAGTTTGAATTTTAAGTAACATTCATATAAAAAAGACCATATCGTATGATTTGGACAAGAAATAAGATAACACAAAAGGACTTTAATATATTCCTTCCATTTTTCAAACTTACATTTACATTAGCAAAAATTTATACATTAGTTTAAGTAAATAAAGCTTCCAACATGTTGCAAACTTATACTACTTATTTTTACAAGATGATCATTTAGTCCCTGGTCCTGACTCGAGCTCTTTCAAAGCAACTGAATTTTTAAAGTTTTAAGTTCAATATATAGATCCCGGTTCTAGCAGTCCTCGATTTCTTTGACACTTTTAGTGCTATGATAGATAACAGTCCCCCCCCCCAATGTTCGGATGTAAAGTATGAGAATTAGAACACTGGAGTTCTTGTTGTGACGATGATCCTTCTTTGGAGTATGCTTTTGGTTGTTGCCTCATTGATAACATTTCCAGAAAACTCACTTGGGAAAAAAACTAGACAAAGGGAAAAAGACTGCAGCACATACTTTTAGTATCATCAAGGACCTTCAACAATAATACCTTTGAGGTGATTCATGTTCAAATTGCTTGGCAATCTTACTCCATCTTGATTTTCCAGCTGATATAACCCTTTACCGGTTATAGAAAAAATCCGGTAAGGTCCTTCCTAGGTTGGTCCCTACTAGCATTGACTTCCCAGGTATTATGAGTAACCTTCTGTAAAACCAAATCTTCAACATTAAAATAATGAAGATTTGCTCTGCGATTATAGTAATGTTCCATCATTTGCTTTTGTGCCACCATCCTTACATAAGCGATGTTCTGACGCTCCTCAAGGAAGTCCAACTTAATCCACATTGCTTCATCATTTCCTGCTCGTTTTCTCGAGAATACCTTATGGTTGGTTCCCCAATCTCTACCAAAATCAAAGCTTTCTCACCATAGATAAGGGAAAAAGGTGTTTCTCCTGTGCTCGATATGCCCAAAATACTCCCAACAGCTCTTTTAGCCACATGCCTTTAGCATACTCAAGTTTCTTTTTGAGGTTTTGAATTATAACCGCTTGGTTGATTCCGATTGAACGTTAGCACTTGGTTGGAATGTAAGGATGTGATCCTTTTGATCTTCAATCCTTCAAGGAACTTTGTAATCTTCGAACCTATAAATTATGGCCCATTGTCACAAGAAATATTTTTTGGTACTCCAAATCGGCAAATGATATGATCCCAAACGAAATCGATTACTTCTCACTCTCAAATCTTCTTGAAAGCTCCTGATTCAATCTACTTAGTGAAATAATCAGTGAAAACTAAAAGAAATATCACCTGCCCGGGCCCTTGAGGCAAAGGACTGACTATATCCATTCCCTATTTCATGAATGGCCACGGTGACACCAGTGAATGCAAAAGCTCCGTGGGTTGATGCATCAATTGAGCATGATGCTGGTACTTATTACATTTTTGTACAAACGACTTTGAATCTGTTTCCATTTCGAGACAATAGTAACCGGCCCTTACTAATTTGAGCACCAATAAATCTGCACCGGAGTGATTTTTACAAACCGCTTCGTGAACTTTCCTCATGACATAATTAGCCTCTGATGTTCTTAATCACTGAGCCAACTGTCCTTGGAAAGACCTTTGATACAATTTTCCATCAACGAGACAATACGAAGTAGATTTTGTTCCTAATGCCCGGGAGGCTTTGGAATCTTCAGGAAAATCTTTTGTGCCTTAAATATTCTATAAACTTGTTTATTCAATCCCCAATAGATTGGTTGAGTTAGATTCACAATATCCATCCAAGTATACCACTGAATGCAACGGTTGCACAACTGCACAGAATTATCTCCTTTGATTTTTGTGGATGATGTTAAATTGGCCACAGCTTTCACATTTTCTTCTTCTAGTATATGAATCACTGACCACTCCATGAACCGAGAAAGTAAAACTTGAGTACTGCTACATGTGCTCTTCCTTGGTATCAAAGATTCCATATATCAGATTTACTACCAGCTAGAAGTCGCATTTTACTTCTATCACCTCAGAGCCTAGTCCCTGGACTAATTCAAGTCATTCAACCAAAGAATCATACTATGCTTCATTGTAAGTCAATGGAACAGTTCTAATGGCATGTCTCAAGGTTTCTCTCGAAGGAGTTATTAGTATTATTCCAAGACCGAAACCTTTTACATTGGAGGCTCCATCCGTAAACAAGGTCAATACACCGAAGATAGTTCCCGATACCAGAACTGCCTCTTTAGCTAAAGGCATCATTCCCCAGCTAAAATTTGCCACAAATTCATCTAAAACTTGTGACTTAATAGCAGTCTGAAACTTATATTCAATATCAAATTCACTAATTTCAATTGCACATTTACCTAACCGACCGGATAAATCAGGTTTATGAAGGACCTTCCTCAGGAGAAAGGTCGTCCCAATTTCTATTGGGTGGCATTGAAAGTAGGGTCTAAGCTTTTAAGAGGCGACTACGAGTGCTAGAGCAAAAATTTTCAAGTGTGGGTAACGTGTTTCTGCACCTGAAAGTATCTTACTAACATAATATACAGGGAATTGTGTACGTTCTTCCTCCCGAACTAGAACTGCACTTACCATAACTTCCGATACCACTAAATAAGCTAATAATTGTTCCCCCTCCTTCGATTTGGATATTAGAAGAGGGCTGGGAAAATACCTCTTCAAGTCTTTCAACATTTGCTGGCACACCGGCGTCCACAAGAAGTCACTCTTTATCTTCAATAGTGAAAAGAAATGGTGGCATTTTTCTCAAGACCTTGATATGACTCTACTCAGGGCCGCCAATCTACCAGTTAAACTTTGCACCTTCTTTTCACTTTTCAGTTGGTCTGGGATATCTTCAACGGACTTGATCTTGTCAGGATTTACTTCAATTCCTCATAGACAAATCAAGAAGCCAAGAAACTTCCAGGACACTACTCCAAAAGTGCACTTTTCTGGATTGAGCTTTATGTTGTATATTCTCAAGATATCAAATGTCTCTTGTAGATGAGCCAAATGATTTCTTGCACCGAGAGACCTAACCAAATATGTCATTCATATATCATTCCATTATTTTACCAATTTGACGCTCAAACATCTTCTTAACGAGCCTCTGATAAGTGGCTCTGGCATTTTTAAACCCAAAAGTTATCTGATTATGGCAATATGTGCCAAAAGTTATTATAGACAAGGTTTTCTGTTGATGCTCCGGGTGCATCCTAATTTGATTATACCCGGAGTATCCATCAAAAAACTCATCAATTCATGCCCAGCTGTAGAATCGATCATTTGGTCAATGTTTGGAAATGGAAAAGAATCCTTAGGGAAAGCCTTATTTAGATCTTATAGTCTATACAGATTCTAAACTTATATTATTTTTAGGTACAACAGCTACATTAGCTAACCAATCAGGGTAAATTACTTATGAATTGAACCTATATTTAGTAGCTTGGTTACCTCTTCTTTAACAATCTTGTTCGTGATATGGGCTATCGGCCACTTAATTTTTTTTATCAGAGGAAAATTAGGGTCCAAACATAAATTGTGGACAACCACTTCCATTGGAATACTTGTCATGTCTGAATGAGACCATGCAAAATAATAAATATTAGCTTTAACAAATTCAGTAATTCTATGCCTAAGCTCGGGGCTCAACCCTGTTCCCAAGTAAACTTTTTTATCTGAAAATTCTATGACCCAAGCAATTTGTTCAAGTTCATCTGTGGTTGACTTTGTTGCATCTGTTTCTTCTGGTACCTAGAAGGATCTAGGCACCTTATAAGAATCTAGTGTCTCTTATTCTCCATCACCTTCAACCGGGACCAGATGGAAAGTAGACACCAGTTCTTTTAATTGTTATTTGTTGATTCCCTCCACCTTTCTGCTATGTAGGTGACTGCATTCATTTCTCTTGAAGCAGGTTGATCACCTCGAATCTATTTGATCTCATATGGTGTAGGGAACTTCAAAAATTGATGGTACGTTGATGGCACAACCTTTATTTTATGGATCCTTGGTCTATCAAGAATCATGTTGTAGCCCATAATGTCATCCACTCCTTCGAACAAAGTGGATTTCGTTACCTCTTCAACATAGGTAGGTAACACGATCTCTCCTCGGGTCGTTATGCTTGTTATGTTGAACCCAGCAAGAAGCTTTGTTGTCAGAACTATGTTTCTGGTGAGCTTTGCTTGTTCCAAAACCCCCAATTGGATAATATTGGCTGAACGGATCAACCAACACACGCTTAATTTTATAATCTAATACATTAAGAGATATTACTTGAGCATCATTGTGAGGTAAAATAAGGTCGTCCGTATCTTCCTCCGTGAAGGTGATTTCATCGTCTTCCGATTCTTCCCGGTTTCTCTTGCCTTGAGTGACTGATATCTTCATCTATTTAGCTACCGAAAATGTCAACCCATTAACATCAACCTCACCAAACTTCATGTTAATCGTTAGGCAAGGAGACCTTGTGGTTGGTTTTGCTGGTTTTGATGCACTCCTTCCATAGTTATTCTTAGATCAGTCACTTAAAAGTTCTCTTAAATGACCAATTTTGAATAGCATTGCAACCTCTTCATGAAGATGTCGGCAGTCCCTAGTTCTATGAACATGTGTTCCGCGGAATTCACACCACAAATTAAGATCTCTTTGATTGGGATCTGATCAAATTGGTTTCTGGAACCTTGCCTCCTTGATATTGCTCATCGCCGAAACCAACTTTACCAGACTAATGTTGAAATTATAATCTAATAATCAAGGATATCTTGAATCTCGGGACCCGATTCTTTATCCTGCAAAGTCCTACTACTCCGACCACGATCCGTTCTTCTATACGGTCTGGACCTTTCCAATGACTGAAAACATTTAGCTCCACATCGATCGGGTCTTTCATTTGATAAATAAGGATGGAAACGACTGCTGGATGATCTCTGGTCTGTATCAGAATCATTTTGAAATTGTCCTAATTTCGAACATGATTACGACCCTTGGATGACACTAAAGAACACAATTAATCATCTTCAATTCTGATTTTTGATTAATGATTATGGACATGTGCGCATGTAGTTGCCCGAAATACCAACATGCTCCCCATCAATTTTCTAGAGGTATTAGAGCTTAAAGGATTGAGGTCTTTGGTGAACCCCTCTACTGCAATAACATCCTCTCCTTTTGGAATAGGATCACGAACTCTCGAAGCAATTCAGATTCTCCTTGAGCGATTCTAAATATATCTACCTTCCTAGCTTGGTGTGATGACCCGATAGTTCGTTTTGAGCACTAGCCATTATTTTTGTGTTTTAAGACCTTCTTTAGCTTCGTTTGATGTTTCTTGGTTTGCATGCGTGGTCCGTGTCACTTTTTAAAAAGCTTTAATGTGAAAATTTGAAGAAAACATCATTTTTGATTTTCAAAACTACTAGAGTTGACTACGGTCAACATTTTATGAAAACAACCTCGTATTGGTGTTTTGACAATTCCGATAAGTGCGTATCGTGATTTTGAAATTGGGCGTATGCTCAAAACTGAAATATGAGGTCCCTAGGTTTATTTGACTCATTTTGCCGAAATCTAGTATTTTGAAAGTTTGGAAATTACCTAAGTTTTATCATATGTTGACTTCATGACTAATAAGTTTGGATTTTGATGTTGGGACTTGGTATAGGTATGTATTACTATTTGACACTTGTCTGCAAAATTTTGTGCAATTCGAAATTGGTTTGACATGATTCGGACGCTTAGATGTGATACTAGTTTTTCTTGAGTTATTTTGAAATTTCTTTTATTTGGATGTTCGATTTGAAAAATTAGATGTTATTTTGGTGATTTGATTGCGCGAGCGAGTTTGTATGATGTTATTACACTTGTGTGCATGTTTGGTTTGGAGCTTGAGGAGCTCGGGTGAGTTTCGGACGCGTTTCGGATGAGTTTGGATGGTTTGAAGTCAGCTGGTGTCCTTCCAGCGCTGGTGTTATGATGCAGATCTCGCATTTGCAAGGTTTGGCTTGCATTTGCGAGAAGAGCCTGGGATTGGATAAACTCACATTTATGAGGAAATCGTTCACAATTGCAAAAAGCACAGGATCGCTTTTGCGATCACTTGGTCTCATTTGTGATGCCTAGCAAAATAGGGCTTCTTCGTAATTACAAATATATTATTTGCATTAGCGAACGCTGGTTATTCACATTTACGATCATTTTTGTCGCATTTGCGACTTCTGTTCTTCTGTGGTAGGGTTCGCAATTGCGACCGTTGTCTCGCATTTGCGAGCTTGAGTTCACAATTACGACATACGCAACTGGGTAAAAGAGGGCAACATAGACTTAGCTTATTTTATAATATTCCCTAACCTTAAGCACTCTAGAGGCGATTTTTCAATAGGTTTTTCTCCTCAAATTCATTGTAAGTGACTTTAATCTATTTCTTTTCAATTCCCCATTACTTTTCATGAGATTTTAACATCAAATTTAGGATTTCCAACGTAGATATTAGGGATTTGGGTAGAAATTAGTGATTTTGTCTAATTGAGATTTAGACCTCGAATTGGGGTCAGATTTCGAAACAAATCACATAACCGGGCACGGGGTGAATGGGTAATTGGGTTTGGTCCGAATCTCAGATTTTGACCAAGCGAGCCCTCGGAATATGATATGAATCGATGATGATATGGTGGGATTGTGTTACGCACCGCAACGGAATGCATATCTGTTACTTATTTGTGATTGTTGATTTAGCCTCAGCATTGTGATATGAGATTATTAGGCTTATTATTCTAGGCTCTCTAGTAGTGGAATTTCGAGTTCGTTTCCATGAGTTAATTACTTTACTTCCATTTCCTGTTTTCCTATTATTATTATTGCATACAGGTTATTATAAGTGGCCCACCTTAGCCTCGTCACTACTTCGTCGAGGTTAGATTCGGCACATATTGACTACATGGGGTCGAATGTACTCATACTACACTTTACACTTCTTGTGCAGATATTAGAGTTGATCCCAACAGCTTACTGAAATTGCCCGAATCTAACTACTTGCGGGAGGTATAGCTGCACGGTGCCTGCAGCCCTGAAGTCCCCTTCTACTTCATCATTGTTGTTTATGTAGATTCAAATAGTTGTGTTTATTCATGCTATTATATGTAGCACTATAGACACTCATGTATTTGTGACTCCAGTTTCTTGGATTGTATTTGGATTACGCCGTTCAGCAGTTTATCACCTTATTTCAGATTATTCTATTGTTATTGTTGTTAGCATTTTTATTTGAAATGTTAAAAGTGGCTAAAAAATCAGGCTAACATTGGCTTGCCTAGCAAGTGAAATGTTAGGCGCCATCACGATCCTGAATATGGGATTCCAAGCCGTGACAAGTTGGTATCAGAGCACTAGGTTGCCTAGGTCTCACGAGTCATAAGCAAGTTTGGTAGAGTCTGGAGGATTGATACGGAGACATCTGTACTTATCTTTCATAAGCTATAAGGCTTTAGGAAAAATTTCACTTCTTTCTTTCTCTATCATGCGATTTATTTCCATTATTGAAGTTTGAACCATTCTACTCTTGGTCTCTCAAAGATTGTGAGAACTAGCACAGCGTCTACAGCTAGGTAGGAGCTAGAGCCCCTGTTGCAGCCACTACCAGGGGTAGGGGCCGGTGCCGAGGCAGAGCTCAGCCTAGAACACGAGCAGCAACACCCATGGTGGACCCTCAAATTGATCATGAGGAGGAGGTCCAAGCTCATACAGTACCAGTCAGACCCGCTTAGGTCCCAGATGGAATCATTGCCACTCCCACACTTCTGGACGCTCTAGTCTACTTAGTTGGACCCATGGAGAGTGTGGCTCAGACCGATGTATTTCCTATGGCACCAGTCGTTTCTCAGGATGGGGGAGGACCACAGACTCCCTCCACTCACACTCCGGAGCAGATGGCTCCCCTACACTAGACTCCGGCAACTCCAGTAGTTGGGGTAGTTCAGCCCGTTGTTGCTACACAGCCCAGAGAGCTTCTGAGGGATTGATGAGTTTGGACAAATTCACCAAGCTCTTTCCTGTTTATTAAAGTGGTGCACCCTCTGAGGACCCACATGATTACTTGGATCTTCGCCACGAGGTGTTGAGCAACATGGGTGTTGTTGAGACCAATGGGGTCGACTTTGTAGTGTTCCAGATGACCGATTCTACCAAGAGGTGGTGGTAGGATTTTGAGCGGAGCAGATAAGTTGGTTCACCTCTACTTACCTGAGATCAGTTTCGCAGCTATTTCTGGAGAAGTTTATTCCTCTCACTCTGAGAGAGGAGTACCGTAGGCAGTTCGAGTGCCTTCAGCAGGGTGGCATGACTGTAACCTAATACGAGACCAAATTTGTGGACGTAGCCCGTCATGCAGCTATTTTGATTCCCACTTAGAGAGAGAGGGTGAAGAGGTTTATTGATAGTCTAACCTTCGGCATCAGGCTTTAGATGGCCAAGGAGAGGGGGGATGATATCTCTCTGCAGAGGGCCGTAGAGATTACTAAACGGATCGAGATGTTTCATGGTCAAGATAGAGGGGTGACATCTGAGAAGAGGCGCCATCATTTCGGTGGCTTCTATGGTGCCTCATATGGAGTCAAAGTTTTCTTAGTAGAGGATATCCTCCTAGGCTGATTCAGTCAGCTCTCTTCAGGTAGCCCATGGTGCTTCGGGTGCTCGTGGTTCTCATAGGTCTCATCTTGAGCAGCCAACATTTAGTGGACCTTCCGCTCCTATTAGTGCACCATCGCTTCAGAGTTACTATAGTGGATACCCAGGACATCAACGTGAGTCTCAGCTTCGGCAACCTCAGCAGTCAAGGGAGTGCTTTGAGTGTGGGGGCATAAGTTACAACAGGAGGTATTGCCCTAGATTGATGAGCAGCAGACCTTAATAGGGTTCCTATCCCATTATGTCGGCACCGCTTGCCCTACCTCCCGCATAGCCAGCTACAGGCAGGGGTTAGGTTTTTAGAGGTGGAGGTTAGGCCATTAGAGGTGGGACCAGCCAGCTAGAGGTCACCTAAGGGGCGAAGGTTAGAGTGGTGGGGCCTAGCCCTATTTTTATGCATATCCAGATAGACCTGAGGTAGAGTCTTCGGACGCCATCATCATATGTATTGGTCTAGTTTGCCATATAGATGCTTCAATTCTATTTGATCCGGGATCTACATATTCCTTCGTGCCATCCTATTTTGCTTCATATCTGATTATGCATCATGATTATTTGAGTGCTCCTATATATGTGTCCACGCTTGTGAGAGATTCTATTATGGTGGATCGTGTTTATCGCTCGTGTGTGGTTTATATCGGGAACCTTGAGACTAGTGTAGATCTCCTACTTCTTAATATGGTGGACTTTGGTGTTATTTTGGGCATGGATTGGTTGTCCCCTAATCCCGCCATATTGGACTTTTCACACTAAGACGGTGACCTTAGCTAGGCCGAGGTTTCCTTGATTAGAGTGGAGAGGGACTCCTGGCCATTCTACCAGCAAGGTTATTTCTTATGTAAAGGCTCGGCATATGATCGAGAAGGGATGTCAAGCATATTTGGCCTATATTCGTGATTCTTAATGCAAAGGTTCTTTCATAGATTTCGTACAAGTTGTGTGTGAGTTTCCACATGTGTTTCTTAAAGATTTGCTGGGGATGCCACCCGACAAAGATATCGACTTCTGTATTGACTTGGCTCGGGGCGCTCAGCCCATTTCTATTCCACTATATTGTATGGCCCCAGCTGAGTTGAAGGAACTAAAGGAGCAGTTGCAGGATTTTCTTGACAATGGCTTCATTAGACCTAGTGTCTCGCCCTGAGGTGCACCTGGGTTGTTTGTGAAGAAGAAGGATGGTTCGATGAAGATGTTTATTGATTATCGATAGCTGAACAAAGTACTATCAAGAACAAGTATCCTTTATCGAGGATTGATGATTTATTTGATTAGCATATGGGTGCCAAGGTGTTTTTGAAGATTGATTTGAGATCTGGCTACCATCAATTGAAGATTAGGGCATCGGATGTCCCTAAGAGAGCTTTTGAACTCGGTATGGGAACAATGAGTTCCTAGTGATGTCATTTGGCTTGACAAATGCCCCAGCGGCGTTTATGGATTTGATGAACCGGATTCAAGCTTTATCTGGATTCTTTTGTGATCATCTTCACTGATGATATTTTGGTCTACTCTTGCAGTCGACATGAGCATGAGCAGGATCTTCGGATTGTACTTCAGACCTTAAGAGATATTCATTCATATGCCAAGTTTTCAAAATGTGAGTTTTGGTTGGATTCGGTAGCCTTTTTGGGGCATGTGGTATCTTCTGAGGGCATTAAAGTGGATTCTAAAATGATTGAGGCTGTTCAGAACTGTCCTAGACCTTCAGCTACAGAGATTCGGAGCTTTCTGGGTTTGGCGGGTTATTATCGTCGGTTCGTGGAGGGGTTTTCATCTATCGCAGCCCCATAGACTAGATTGACCCAGAAGGGTGCCCCATTCAGGTGGTCTAATGAGTGTGAGTTGAAATTTTAGAAGTTTAGGACTGCTTTAACTATAGCTCTAGTGTTGGTGTTACCTACCATATTAGTATCCTACACCGTGTATTGTGCGGCATCACGTATTGGGCTTGGTGTAGTATTGATGTGGGATGGCACGGTGATTGAGTACCCGTCTCGGCAGTTGAAGGTTCGTGAGAAGAATTACCCTGTTCATGACTTAGAGTTGGAAACTATTGTTCATTCATTAAAAATTTGGAGGTATTACCTTTGCGCCGTGTCGTGTGAGGTATTCGAAGATAATCTGAGTCTACAACACTTGTTTAAGCAAAATGATCTAAATCTGAGGTAGCGGAGGTGGTTAAAGATGTTAAAAGACTATGATATCACCATTTTGTACCACCCCGCGAAGGCCAATATGGTGGCGATGCCTTGAGTAGAAAAGTTGTGAGTATGGGTAGCCTTGCATATATTCCAATTGGTGAGAGATTGCTAGCTTCAGATGTTCACGCCTTGGCCAAGCAGTTCGTGAGGTTAGAAGTTTTAGAGCCTAGTCGGTCCTTGCTTGCACGGTTTCTTAGTCTTCTTTGTATGAGTGCATCAGAGAGCGTCCGTATGACGAGCCCATTTCATTGTCCTTAAGGACACGGTACATAACGGTGATGCCAAAAAGGTTTATATTAGGGATAATGGGGTGTTGCGTATGCAGAGTCGGAATTGTGTGCGCGATGTGGATGGGCTGCGTGAGTTGATTCTCTCCGCCCATAGTTCGCGGTATTCCATTCTTCCGGGTGCTGCCATAATGTATCAGGATTTGAGGCAGCATTATTGGTGGAGAAGAATGAAGAAAGATATAGTAGAGTATGTAGCTGGGTGTTTGAACTGCCTGCAGGTGAAGTACGTGCATCAGAGGCCTCGTGGTTTGCTTCAGAGATTTGACATTCCCGAGTGGAAGTGGGAGCGTATTACCGTAGATTTCGTTGTTGGGCTCCCACGGACATTGAGGAAATTTGACGTACTATGGGTCATTGTGGATAGGTTTACCAAGTTGGCGCATTTTATTTCGGTGGCAGCTACGTATTCTCCAGAGCGACGAGCTGAGATCTATAACCGCGAGATTGTTTGTCTTCACGGTATGCTGGTGTCCATTAATTTTTTATTGGGGCACGCATTTCACATAGCATTTTTGTAGGGCCGTACAGCATGCGCTAGGCACACTGGATGATTGAGTGCAGCATTTCACCCCCAGATGGATGGTCAGTCCAAGCGCACCATTCAGATACTGGAGGATATGCTTCATGCCTTTTATGGATATCGGGGGTTCTTGGATCAGTTCTTGCCGCTTGTGAAGTTTGCCTACAACAACAGCTACCAATGAAGTATTCAAATGACTTCTTATGAGGCCTTATATGGGAGGCGGTAATGGTCACCAGTTGGTTGGTTTGAGTCGGGACAGGCTCGGTTGTTGGGTACTGGTTGGGTTTCGGGATACCTTGGAAAAGGTCAAAATGATTCAGGATAGGCTTCGTACAGCACAGTCTAGGCAGAAGAGTTATGTCGATCCAAGAGTTCGTGATATTGCATTCCTTGTTGGAGAGAGGGTTTTTCTACGGGTTTCACCCATGAAGGGTGAGATGAGGTTTGAGAAGAAGGGAAAGTTGAGCCCTAGGTATATCGAACCCTTTGAGATCCTTGAGAGAGTTGGTGAGGTGGCCAACAAACTTGCATTTCCACCTAGCTTATCAGCAGTAAACCCGGTGTTCCACGTTGCGTGCTCTAGAAGTATCATGGTGATCCCTCCCATGTAAGATTTCAGATCAGTCCAATTGGATAAGGATTTGATGTATGAGGAGGAGTTGATGGCTATTCTAGCACGGCAGGTTCGAAAGTTGAGGTATGAGAGTTATCCTTCTGTTAGAGTGAAGTGGAGAGGTCAGAGGATCGAGGCAGCTACATGGCAGTCCGAGTCCGATATGCAGAGTAGATACCCCCACCTTTTCACCAGTCCAAGTACTTTTTTACGTCCGTTCGAGGACAAACTTTTCTTTTAGAGGAGGAGAATGTGATGACCCGATAAGTCAATTTGAGCACTAGCCCTTATTTTCGTGTTTAGAGACCTCTGTTAGCTTTGTTTGAAGTTTCTTGGTTTGCGTGCATATCTGTCGCTTTTTGAAAATCTTTTATGTGAAAGTTTGAAGAAAAAATGATTTTTGGTTTATAAAAATGACTAGAGATGACTATGATCAATGTTATGTGAAAACAACCTCAAATCGGTGTTTTCACAATTCCAGTAGGTGTGTATCGTGATTTTGGACTTGGGCGTATGCCTGGAATTGAAATCAGAGGTCCCTAGGTTGATTTGACTCATTTTGCCGAAATCTAGTATTTTGAAAGTTTGGAAATTGCCTAAGTTTGATTGTATGTTTTGTTCATGGATAATGAGTTCGGATTTTATTGTTGAGACTTGGTAAAGGTCCATATTACTATTTTAAACTCGTCTGCGAAATTTGGTGCATTTCGGAATTGGTTTGACATGATTCGGACGCTTAGATGTGATTCTAATTGTTCTTGATATTACTTTGAAATTTCATTCATTTGGATGTTCGATTTGTAGAATTAGATGCTATTTTCATGATTTGATTGCACAAGAGAGTTCGTATGATGTTATTACACTAGTGTGCATGTTTGGTTTGGAGCCCGAATGGCTCGGGTGAGTTTCGAACGCATTTCGGATGAGTTTGGACAGTTTGATGTCAACTGGTGTCCTTGCAGCATTGGTGTTCTGATGCAGATCTCGCATTTGCCATGTCTGGCTCGCATTTGCGAGCCTCGCTTTTGCTGACAAGAGTTCGCATTTGCAAGCAGGGCCTGGGATTGGGTAAACTCGCATTTGCGAGGAAATTGTTCGCCGTTGCGAACAGCACATGATCGCTTATGCGGTCACTTGGTCGCATTTGCGATGCCTGGCAAAATAAGACTTCTTCACAATTGCGAAGATATAGTCCACATTTGCGAAGGCCGACAATTCGCATTTGCGATCATTTTGTCGCATTTGCGACTTCTGTTCTTCCGAGGCAGGGTACGCATTTGCGACCCTTGTCTCGCATTTGCGATGTTCGCAATTGCAAAACATGACTTGAGAATTGCGACATCTGTGGCTGGGTAATAGAGTCTCGCATTTACGATGTTCGCAATTGCGAACATGACTTCAAAATTGCGACATCCGCAGTTGGGTAAAAGAGAGAAAAACCAGGAGTTAGCTCATTTTACAACATTTCTCAACCCTAAGCACTCTAGATGCGATTTTCCAAGAGGTTTTTCTTCCCAAATTCATTGGTAAGTAACTTTAATACATTTCTTATCAATTCCCATTACTTTTCATAAGATTTCAACATCAAATTTAGGATTTTTAAAGGTAGAAATTAGAGATTTGGGTAGAAATTGGGAATTTGCTAAATTGAGATGTAGACCTCGAATTGGGGTCGGATCTCGAAACAAATTACATAATCGGGCTTGAGGTTGAACGGGTAATTTATTTTGGTTCGAACCTCGGGTTTTGACCAAGCGGGCCGGGGGTTGACTTTTTAAAAAATGATCAAAAATTTAACCTCTTTCATTAATGGGTAGTTTCTAAAGCTTATTTTGAATGACTTGATTGATAATTTGATAAATTCGGTTGTCTTAGAACCTTGTTCAAAAGTCAAGGCCATGGTTGGTTGATTGCTTGTTTTGCAGAGTGAGATAAGTATTGGGTCTAACCTTGACTTGAGGGAACTAGGTATTCTTGAACTATGTGTTATGTGAATTATGTGAGGAAACATTGTATATGCAAGGTGACGAGTATATATACACCGGTATGATACTTATTTCCATGTTTTCGTTTATTTCATGATATATCTTGCTACATGCCTTAATTGCTACATGCCTTTGTTTGTTACATACCTTTGTTTGACTTCTATTGCTATTATTGTTACTTGTCATTTAATTATTCATTTGCCTTAATTTGTTCGTTCCTCCCAAGACTCCATGCCTATTTGCTACTTGCCTTAATTGCATACCTTAATTGGCACATTTTTTACTTGTCCTATTGTTTTGTAATAATTGTTGCATTCTATAATGTGGTTTCACTTGTATTAGTTGTTTAGTTGTGTGATACCAATTAATTGGTAAAGTTGAAAGTTTAAATTGTTAGAGATTTTTTGATTATTCTATAGTTCTTTATTGCCTTGTATATTATCCTCTTGATGTTGAAATTCTTGTAAATTTGGTTGTTGAATTATATATGTTGATGATTTAAACTGTTTAGGGAGCGGGTTGCAACACCTCAACAGAAATTGAAAAGTAATGAATTAAAATGGTGGAATAAGGACAGATTATGATATGAACCAATGATGATATGGTAGGGTCGGGTTGCGCGCTGCAACGGATTGCATATGTGGTACTTGTTTGTGATTATTGATTTAGCCTCGGCATTGTGATATGAGATTACAAGACTTGTCATCTTAGGCTCTCTGGTAGTATAATTTCGAGTTCGTTTCCATGAGTTTATTGATTTACTTCCATTTCCTATTTTCCTTGATGATGATGATGATTATTATTATTATTATTATTATTATTATTATTATTATTATTATTATTGTTATTGTTATTGTTATTGTTATTATTGTTGTTGTTGTTGCTATTGTTGTTGTTGCTGTTGCTGCTGCTGCTGCTGCTGTTGTTGTTGTTGTTGTTGTTATTGTTGTTGTTGTTGTTGTTGTTGTTGTTGTTGTTATTATTATTATTATTATTATTATTATTATTGCGTACAGGTTATTGTAAGTAACCCACCTTAGCCTCGTCGGTACTTTGTCGAGGTTAGGCTCGAAACTTATAGAGTACATGGTGTTGGTTGTACTCATACTACACTATGCACTTTTTGTGCAGATATTGGAGTTGATCCCAGCAGCGCTTAGTGAGATTGCCCGGATCTAGCTACTTGTTGAGACTTGAGGTATAGCTACACAGGTTCCGTAGCGCTGAAGTCCCCTTCTACTTCATCATTGTTGTTTATTCAGATTCTAACAGTTGCATTTATTCAGACTATTATATGTAGCACTCTAGATGTTCATGTATTCGTGACTCTAGTTTTTTTTATTGTATTTGAATTACGTCGTTTAGAAGTTTATTCACCTTATTTCTGACTATTTAGTTGTTTTCGTTTGCATGTTGATTTAAATTATTAAAACTGGATAATAAATCTAGCTAACATTGGCTTGCATGGCAAGTGAAATGTTAGGTGCCATCACGATCCCCAAGGTAAGATTCCGGGTCGTGACACTTGGACTTTCCTTGCCCGGCATGAGCTTTGATGAAAGACTCTACAAGCATTTCAAAAAAATCAATTGAATACTCAGGTAAAAGAGAATACCTCGGTAAAGCTCCCTTCATTAGGGTTTCACCAAATTTCATTAGCAAAACAAATACGATCTCGTGCGAAGCCAAATCATTTCCCTTATAGCCATAGTATACGTTGTGATCTGCTCTTGTGGATCTGAAGTTTTATCATACTTTGAAATATCCCGCATCTTGAACCTTTTTGGAATCAACTCTGGATCCTGATAACTATGGATTTTGACCACTTATTAGCACCTTTTTACTTTCGTTTTAGCCTGAAAATATTGATTTGTATTCCCATAACTAATGAAAGTGTGCAAATTGCACGAATGCTGGAAATGTGGGCTTTTATGAAGAAATCTGACTCAAAAAAGAGTGTTCCGACTCACAAGGCAAGAAGGGCGCAGTGTACTAGAAGTGTGGTCCGAATAAGTATTTTCTACGGTCGCAGAAGAAAGTATGGACCGCTAAATTCTCTCTAAGGCCGCAGAACTGATGAAGAAGCCCTGAAGCACTTGAAGCAGAATGCGGACCGCACACAAATGCGGCTGTAGAACATGTCCGCACTGATAAGAATTCAAAAAGTTCAGAGAGTGTGCAAATGACCAAGACTAAAGCCTTGCCTGAAGTGCGGACCGCACATGAATTGTGCGGTCGCAGAAGCTAAATTGCAACAGCATACAAAATTGTGCGGCTGCAGAATCCAACCTCCTATAAACTCAAGCATATGCGGACCGCACATGGGATTGTGCGGCCGCAGAACCTCCCGAGGGGCATTTTTGTTAGCAAATTTTGAGCCACTATAAATCCGCGGAATCACATTTTTAGGTTAAGTTTTGAAGTTCTAGCAGTTGTATCCATTGTTGTTTTCAATTTTAGGAAATTTGTGATCATTTTGGGATAAAAACACCATAGTTTATCATTTGAATTTTATATTATGGCTTTAACTAGTATTTCTTCTTTGCTTTTTTTCATTTTCTACTATGAGTAGTTAGACATTTACTACAGTTGTGACCCAACCCTAGTGTGTAAACCTTATGGGTATTTAATTGAATGCTTGTTTATGATTGGGTGTTGATTATTTAGGCTTGTTTGTGCTTTAATTTTAGAATTAATGGTCGCAAATATTGATTCGTGCCTTTTTGACTTGGTCTTTACTTGAGAAAAAGGGACCTAGTCTAGTAAAACTTGGCTAACAAGAAATTGGGCTAGTTAAGGATTTGACTGGCTTAATTAACGGGTTTTAACTAGAGATAGGAAAAACCACTTGAGTTCATATCAACCATTTAACTTGATACCAATTTAGGCTTGAGAAAGTCAAAGTGGAAAAATCACTCTATTACCGAGAGGTATTGAGTGGGTAACTTAGAGTTGAGGGCTATAATACACCCCGATCAATAAAATAAGTGTTAACATACTTAACCCATTAGGCGAACACCTAGGTGAAGGTTACATCCCTAGGCCTTTTAACCATTTGGTAAAAAGAACAAAAACAATCACTCGCTTTCTAGTTTCTTCTCATTAGTTTATAATTGTTAGTGTTAATTTAGCAATAGAAAACAAAATCCCTTGTTTGGAACTGCAATTGAGTTATTTCATTTACTCTTATCAAGTGTACACCCTTACATCTATATTAAACTCCCTGTGGAAATCGAACCTGACTCTTGTTGGGTACTATTCTTCCAACAACTGTTTCCACTCACTATTGAGTGCGGATTGGACGTGAATCAATTGTTGGCACCGTTGGCAGTGAGTTAAAGCGGTGTTAGCTATATATTTGAGTGTGTTTTTGTAATATCCTTTTTCCCTTCCATGTTACTAACTTGTTTAAAAAATTATAGGTACAAAAATGGTGAACAATGATCTCGGAAATTTGCCTTTGGGGAAATAGGATGGCGAGGAGGAACAAGTACAGGAGGTACCTCTTACGCCTCAAGCCAATAAGAGAGGCTGGGTACCAAATGACAACGTGCCCGTTCCACCCCCACCTCCACCACGAGCGGCTCCACACCGGATATTGCCTAACAAAGGTTATGCTAGTCCAATTGTCCCTCCTCGAATTAGGGCAGGCAACTTCCAAATCACCAATGTGATGCTCACTTTGCTTGAGCAACGAGGTTTCTTTACCAGTGCTCCAACTCAAAATGCTTATAAACATTTGAAGGGCTTTGTGGATACATGTAAGGGGAGCAAGTAAACTAATGTTTCCAAGGATGCATTGAGACGAAGGCTTTTTTCCTTCTCTCTATGGTGGAAAGCTTTAGATTGGCTGGACCATTGCCGAACCATTCAATTCACACTTGGGATAAGTTGGCGGAAAAATTCATTTCTAAGTTTTGCTCTCCCAGGCACATGACTACACTTCGAGATGAGATCTCAACATTCAAGCAAGAGCCGAATGAACCACTTCACGAAATATGGGAGTGTAATAGAATAATGTTTAAGGAATGTCCCAACAATGATATGATGGAAAACATGTTACAACAAACCTTTTATCGTGGGATTAACACAACCAACCAATGTGTAGTGAATCAACTAGCCGGTGGGAACTTTATGACTACGCCTTATGCGAAGGCGTGTGAAATCATAGATGAGGATGGCGCTAAACCATATATTGAACATCAAATAGTCTCAATGAGGCTATGCAAGAACCTGTTAAGAAGGAGATCATTATGTGGTTGGATGCCGGGGTTGTCTACCCTATCTCCGATAGTTCATAGACTTCTCCGGTTCAATGTGTCCCAAAGAAGGGGGCATGAAGGTGGTCACCAATGACAAGAATGAATAGATTCCTACAAGAACGGTGACCGGTTGGAGGGTGTGTATAGATTATCACAAGCTCAACAAAGTAATAAGGAAGGATCACTTTCCACTTCCTTTCTTAGATCAAATGCTTAATAGATTGGCCCGCCGTGCTTTCCATTGTTTTCTTGATGGGTACTCGGGCTACAACAAAATTATCATTGCTCTGGAAGATCAAGAGAAAACAACCTTTACATGTCCCCATGGTACTTTTGCTTTCAAGTAGATGTCATTTGGTTTATGCGATGCACCGGAGACTTTTCAAAAGTATATGATGGCAATTTTCATGGACATGGTGGAGGACTACCTTGAATTTTTCATGGATGACTTTTTGGTGATTGGGGATTCTTTTGATGATTGTTTTGCAAATTTGGACAAAGTGTTGGGTAGATGTGAAGAAATCAATTTGGTACTACATTGGGAGAAGTGCCCTTTCATCGTTGAGGAAGTTATTGTCCTTGGTCATAAAATCTTAATGAATGGAATTGAAGTTGACACGACAAAGATTCATGTGATTTCTAAGCTTCCACCCCCAACTTCGGTGAAGGGTGTGCAGAGTTTCTTAGGCCATGCGAGTTTTTGCCGGTGCTTTATTAAGGATTTCTCTAAAGTGGTGAACCCGTTGTGCGAGCTTCTTGAGAAGGATGCCAAGTTTAATTTCAATGAATATTGCATGAGAGCCTTTGAATTGTTGAAGCTCAAATTGACAACTACTCCCATCATCACTACTTCAAATTGGAGTGTGCCTTTTGAACTCATGTGTGATGTAAGTGACGTAGCGGTTGGGGTTGTTTTGGAGCAACGTATCAGAAAGATTTTTCATCCGTTCTGTTATGCTAGTAAGACCATGAATAGTGCCCAAGTCAACTATACCGTTACAAAGAAAGAGCTCCTTGCTATTTTGTTTGCAATTTGAGAAGTTACGCCCGTACTTGATGGGTGCGAAAGTTATTGTCCACACGGACTATGTGGCGCTTTGTTGTCTTTTGAGCAAAAAGGACTCAAAAGATCAGTTGATGAGATGGGTACTCTTGTTACAAGAATTTGATATTGACATCCAAGATATGAAAGTTAGTGAAAACCAAGTAGCGAACCACTTATCTCTTTTGGAGGAGGAGGGGAGGCCGCATGATGGCCTGGAAATCAATGACTCCTTCCCCGATGAGCAACTTTTGGCAATTACAGTGAAAGTGGTGCCATGGTTCGTGGACTTAGCAAATTTTCTTGTGTGTGGAATCATTCCAGATGAGTTCTCTTCAAGCCAAAGGAAGAAGCTCAAAAAGGATTGTCAAGATTATTATCGGGATGAACCACACCTTTTTCGGATTTGTACCGATGGTGTGATTAGGAAGTGTGTACCAGAAGCAGATCAAGGTGATATTCTTGGGGCTTTTTATTCTTTGCCATATGGTGGTCATCATGGTGGAGCAAGAACGGCGACCAAAGTTCTTAGTTGTGGTTTCTATTGGCCTACTATTTACAAGGATGCTAGCGAGTTGGTGAAAAGATGAGATGAATGTCAACGGGCCGGTGGAATCTCAAAGAAAAATGAAATGCCTCTCACAACCATCTTGGAGATTGATATTTTCGTTGTTTGGGGCATTGACTTCATGGGCCCTTTGTGAGTTCTTCTTAAACACCTACATCTTGGTCGCGGTAGATTATGTGTCCAGATGGGTTGAGGTCGTCGCTTTAAACAACAATAAGGTGAGATGTGTAGTGGCCTTCTTGAAGAAGAGTATTTTCACAAGGTTTGGTACTCCACGTGCAATTATAAGTGATAGGGGGTCACACTTTTGCAGCAAATCTTTTGACACTTTACTTAGCAAGTATGGTGTTACTTACAAAATCACGACTCCCTATCACCTACAAGCTAGTGGGCAAGTGGAAGTCTCCAACTGGGAGATAAAGAGTATCTTGTCTAAATCGGTGAATGCTAATTGGACGGAATGATCCAGGAAGCTTGATGATGCGTTATGGGCTTATCGGACGGCTTACAAAACACCTATCAAAATGCCGCCATATCAATTGGTATTCAGAAAAGCTTGTCATCTTCTGGTGGAACTAGAGCACAAGACAATGTGGGCTTTAAAGAAGTTGAATCTTGATTGGGATGTAGCCGCTAACTTGAGGGTTCCACATCTGAATGAATTGGATGATTTCTGGTACCATGCTTATGCGAGTTCTTCCTTGTACAAAGAAAAGATGAAATATCTATCTGGAACGAAGAGTTCAGGGTGGGCGATCTTGTATTGTTGTTTAACTAAAGGTTGAGAATGTTGGGAAACTAAAATCCAAGTGGAGTGATCCATTTGAAATTGTTAGCGTGACACGATTTGGTGCATTAGACTTGAAGAACAAAAACAATGAAGTATTCCGAGTCAATGGTCTTAGGGTGAAGCACTACTTGGGCAAGGTTTGAGATAGCCACGTGGTGGCGGTCATTCACTTCACCTGAGGTTATTTTGTGTCGTGCCGCGACGTTAAATCGGGCGCTTCATAGGAGGCAACATATGTTCTTTTCCTTTTTCTTTTGTAGTTAGGTGTTATTTGTATTTTTAACTTGATGTGAAGTGTGCTGCAGGGATGAGTGTGACTTGCAGGAAAGGTGGACAAAAATATAGCTAAGAGTACAAATGATCTGCGGACCGCACTTTATTTGTGCGGAGCACACAATTATGTGTGCCACAACAAAAAGGAAATCGCGTCCGCACATTTCTCATGCGGACCGCACAATTGGAATATTGAAAAAGTGTCAAAATGTTAACTCTCTAAAGTTTGAGCTTGTTAGTGCGGAGGCTGATCTGCGACCGCACGTGAAATCTGCGACCGCACCTGAAAATGTGGGGCTCGCAAATTAAGAACAGAGACAAATAATCCAGGTGACAGAGTCCGGACAACACATGGAATTGTGCAGCTGCACTCGACTCTTTGCCTTAGTAAAATTTTTCGGTATAAATAGAAGTTTGAAAGTCAATGTTTACTTTTAGCTCTCTTATTTAACACTGTTGCTCCATTGATTTTCTTGAGAAATTTTCACTGTCCCACACACAACCACCTGTGATTATTCACCCATCGCACTCACTCTATCTGGTAGGCTTCAATTCCTATTAAATTTTTGTTTTAGTTCAATATTTTTTTTTTGTTTCTTTTTAGGCCATCTGTTATTAGAGTTCATCCATGTATCCGTATAGGACACATATGAACTGGATAATCATAATACATGCTCTATTGGGATTGGGTTAGCGAAATTTCATGTTTTTACCATGTTGCCATGTCTATTTTGTGCATGAAATTGAAATATCTAAGTAGAAAAAAAATGTGACTATACATAATTTTTTAAATTTGCGGCATCACTTGAATTTGTGTGGTCCCCAGATTAAGAGATCTGAGAAACTTAGTGAAGCAGGTGATATGCAGCCGCAATTAAAATGTGCGGACCAAAGATTTCTCCCGCGGCCACAAAACGACCATCGCACTGTCTTTAGAGAGGCCCTTGAGCCTCTGAACTTTGAAAGTCTGAAGTTCGGCAGCACTTGCAATTATGCGGACTACACTTCTATTCTGCGGCCGCTGATCCAAATTTTGCGGACTACAGTTCCTTTCTGCAGCCGCACATAAAAAATGTGCAGACTGCAGAACCCATTACCTGCAACCCTATGTTTTAATCTTAACCCCACTGTGTCCCCATGTTCCTCCCTTGCCTACATTAGTCCTGAATGTGCTAAATGATAACTTGCTAACAATCTTCTTTTCTTTAACATAGACAATGGTTCGATCGCGAGGCTGGGGTGACACTACAAAGGGAAGAGGTGAATCTTCTAGGGGTCGAGGTAGAGGTACCTTGCCCTTTGGCCAGCCAAAGACCATCATAAAGAAAGCAAAAGCAGGCAGAGGGAGAGGTGCAGACCTCTCCGAGTCTAGTTACTATTTCCCATTTAGGGAAGTTTCAGGGCAACTTAGCCTATATTTAGGAGGAGCAGACAACCACTCAGTCTAGGCCACAGGGGAGATACCAGCTCAAGGATGAGCCCTCTTCATATCATAGCACCTCCGAGGGGTCATAGAGTGCTAGCTAGACCTTTGAGCTAGCACCTACACCAGACACTGAGGCACAGACTGTACAAGAGATCCCCGATGATGGTAGAAGGGGAGATGGTACATCTATGGGTGTGGAGAGATCAAAGAAGAATGAGATATGGGAGGATAGATTTTTCACCTTGGCCGCCTTCACTGATTTTTATATGTGGTGGCTAGTGAGATTTTTGACACTTGAGAGACAGTTCCTACTGAAAGATTTGGAGAAATACAACCCGCGATCTTGAGGCAGTTCAGAGAAAGAAAGGCTGGATGTGGTTTACTGAGAGAGTTAAGGATGCCAAGGAGTACCTCGTCCGAGAGTTTTACGCTAATGTTTCTCACATCAAGAAGGGGAATAAGGTGACCAAAGTATGCAACCTTAAGGTAAGGTTTGATCAGCATACACTAAACGCGTACTTGGGATTTGAGGACTTGGAGCCAAAGGAGTATCTAGAGACATGTGCAATGAAGGAAGAAGTCCGACCTTGGCTGGCTGAGATCTTAGCACCAACACGGCCACCACCACCATGGATTACCACTGGGGTTCCCATTTAGCGGAACACATTGAGCTTCGAGGCGAAGGGGTGGCAGACCTTTGTCTGCAGCAGACTTGATCCATGCCAGAATGAGACTCATCTACTTATTCCTCGGGCTGTTCTTGTGGCTTCCATCATGGCCGGATACCCAATTAATGTTGGTGTCGTGGTGTCGGCCAATATTTCATTGATAGCACAACAGGCTAGCTCGGGCTACCCTTATCCCAACACTATCACATAGTACCTCACTGATGCAAAGGTAGAGCCCAGATCAATTGACACCGAGGTGAAGATGAAGAAGCCAATTAGCTGGTATTCACTTATGGATGAGACCAACCCAAAGAAGAGAGCCCAGCCTTTTACCACCACAGGCCAGTCTGATGAGCCGACAGTGATAGTTACTGAGACAGCTGACCTTCCATCCACCTTTGCTAAGCCCACTTCCAGTGCTGCTGCTGTGCCTCTGCCATCATCCTTAACTACTACCACAGCCCCCAGTGCAGCCCCTGCTCCAGCTTTGAGGTTTGTGCCCATGCCTACAGCTCCACCATCTGCTCTGCGAGTCTCCTAAACATTGGCGAGTCTCAACAACTGGATGCAGACAGCTGTTTCAAAGCTGTCTGACTTATCTAGTACTGTTGTAGCGCAGTCATCTATACAGGCACCACTGCTTTCCTCTGATCTTGATGTAAAATTGAAGAAGATTCTGGACAACTAGAAGATGATCATGGAAACTCTAGTACAGCACGGGTCAGTTATTGAGGAGTTGAGCAAAGAAGTCAAGAAGATAAGAAAGTCCCAGGCAGGAAAGAAACAAGCTCTGGAGGAAGGTGACCAGACTTGCCACAGCAGGGGATCTACCTTTTGACATGCTACTTGACCCGCACCAGTCAGTCCCAGATCCATCAGCACCATCTGCACCAGTTGCACCATCTATCCAGTCTGAGGAGCCAGACCTTGCTACCGACACTGCTGAGGCAGTGCGTGCGATGTTCACCACTCCCCCCACGCCTCAATTTGATGATGACGAGATACAAGTGGCTGACCCTAGGGGAGATGATATTGTCGGGGATAATGAGATGTCCAAGGATCCTTAGGGAGCTTTCTTCACCCTCTCTTCTATCACTCTTATTTTGTTAAGCATTGGGGGCAATGCTTACTTTTATTCGGGGG
>MCJB01018627.1:1867-13217 GCA_002018475.1 Nicotiana obtusifolia | reverse complement strand
GGGGGGGGGGGGGTAGAGTTTATTTGATACATTGAAACATTTTGGATACATTTGTACTGTAATATTTGATGATTCTCTTCCATTTTGTATTTGTGGTTATCTATCTATCTTTAGTAATTATTGTTCATTAGATTCTTTATTTTTCCACTTTAGTTCTTATTTTGTTAGTAGCTTCATTTTATGCTTTCATAGATAATAAACCTTTGGTTTTCTTAATGCCACGGTTCTTTACAAAGTTAATTTTTATGTGAACCGGGTGACTCGTCCCAATGATGGATGGTGTGACAACCTTCTTAAGGGAATGAATACATTTTTGTGTTTAGGTAATAATAATAATAGTACTAGTAATGAATAAAAGGCCTAGTCAAGTCATTCTCGAAAAAGAGTTATTCATGCTTCAGTACCAACATACTTAACTACGTGCTTATGGTTTGAAACAAAATTTTTAGAAGAAAATAGCTCTAGTTAGTGGTTTTGAGACTCTTGAGTTGACTTTGGCAATAATCGAGTGGATTGTTTGACCATAGTGATCTTTAATCTTGAGTGTGGTTGTTGTAGGCTCTTGACGCTATCCTCTTTTACGGTCTAGTTGCGTGAGGGGTGAGATGATTTGTTGCTAGTCCAAGTATCCGTGCGAATGGTCTAGAACTTGCCCCGAATGTGCTTTAAGGCATAATCCAAAGTTTTGCTTGGTTTGAAAAATAATTGTAGGCCTTCCTTGGCCCGTTTAAGATTTATTGACAACCAATGTCGTTATCCCTAGTCAATCCTTTTCGAGCCTCTAGCCTTTCTCATTTGATAACCATATTATATAAGCCTTTACCCGTTTTGTCGTGATCCTCTCTTGGCACCCGGACCTGCCTTAACACTCTTGTGAATAAGTGGCTTAAGGCATAAGTTTGGGGGGAGAATTGGGAAATTTGAAAGTGGTATCAAGGCACTAAAAAGAGAAAAGAAATGATCTCAATGAAAAGGGAAGGCAAGAAAAGAGAAAGAACAAAAAGAAAAATACAAAAAAAAAATAAGTGAAAGGGTTGATGAATTCAAAAAGAGGTAATGATAGCATCAAGGGAGAAAACAAAGGAAATGAACAAGAAAGAGTGATATGAAGTCTTTCTAGCCCCCAACAAAAAGAGAATGCCTCTAAGAATTAGTAATTGTAAGCCTAGAAATGAAAATGTGGAGTGCTTAGGCAAAGGTGTAACCTCTTGCCCATAGGTATCCTACCCTAATCCAAAAGCCTTCATTACAACCCGAAAGAAGTCCTACTTGATTTCGAACCGAGTGAGCTTACATTAGTGGTGATCTACATGAGGGGCAAGCCTGTGGTACTTGAAGCCGTACTTTTGACATTCCCTTGTGAGAGAAGAGTGATCATTTCATGAATCTTAAGATTGAGTGCTAACTTTTGAAGTGAGCTTGGCAAATGGAAGGTAGAGGAGGAAGAGTTTGGAGTCCACCATGACCTACACGATAGAATAAGAGTCCTTGATGAGTAAAGTCAATTTGAAACTCAAATGTCACATTAGAACTATATGTGCATAAATATTTGACTTGTCACCTTGTTGATAATGCATGAGTAGTGTGGGCAATTGTTTGTCCCAACTGATTATGAATGGCTCACCATTGACTCGCTGAAATAACCTTTCACTTTAAGGAGGTGGGAACTAATCTATTTGCTTGAGAACAAGCAAAGTCTTAAGTTTGGGGGAGTTGATAAGTGTGGATTTTGACAACTTATTAGTACCTTTTTACTTTTGTTTTAGTCCGAAAGTATTGATTTATGTTCCAAAAGCTAATGAAAGTGTGCAAATTGCAGGAATGTTTGGTCTTTTATGAAGAAATCCGACTCAAAATGGAGCGTTCCGACTCACAAGGCAAGAAGTGGCGCAGCATACAAGAAGTGCGGTCCGCAGAAGTACTTCTGTGGCCGCAGAAGAAAGTGCAGACCGCAATATTCTCTCTACGCCCATAGAACTGATGAAGAAGCCCTGAAATACGTAAAGTAGAAGTACGGACCGTACACAATTTGTGCGGCCGCAGAACATGGTCCTCACTGACAAGAATGCAAAAAGTTCAGAGAGTGTGAAAATGACCAAGCCTAAGCCTTGCCTGAAGTGCAGATCGCACATGAATTGTGCGGCCGCAGAAGTTGAATTGCAACCGTAGACCAAATTGTGCGGCTGCAGAATCGAGTCTCTTGTAAACTCAAGCATGTGCGGACCGCAGATAGAATTGTACGGCCGCAAAACCTCCCGAGGGGCATTTTTATTAGCAAATTTTAGGCCAAATCACATTTTTAGGTTAAGTTTTGAAGTTCTAGCAGTTGTAGGCGTTGTAGTTTTCCATTTTAGGAAATATGTGATTATTTTAGGATAAAAACATCATAGTTTATCATTTTAATTTTATATTATGTATTTAACTAGTATTTCTTCTTTTCTTTCTTCATTTTCTACTATGAGTAGCTAGACATTTACTAGGGTTGTGACCCAACCCGAGTGTGTAAACCTTATGGGTATTTAATTTAATGCTTGTTTAGGATTGGGTGTTGATTATTTAGACTTTTTTATGCTTTAAATTTAGAATTAATGGTTGCAAATATTGATTCATGCATTTTTTACTTTGTTTTTACTTTAGAAAGAGGGAACTAGTAAATTAGCTAACAAGAAATTGGGCTAGTTAAGGATTTGACTAGCTTAATTAAAGGGTTTTAACTAGAGGTAGTAAAAACCTGACTTGAGCTCATATTAACCATTTAGCTTGATACTCATTTCAGCTTGAGAAAGAAAAATTGGGCAAAATCACTCTATGACCGAGAGGTATTGAGTGGGTAACTTAGAGTTGAGATTTATAATACACCCCGATCAATAAAACAAGTGTTAACTTACTTAACCCATGGTGCAGGATCACGAGCGATGAAAAGAAGGATACAAATAAATCTATTATTGAAGTATGGAATAGGTCAAGGAAGGAAGAAGTAAAAGAATCGCGGCAAAGATCTGTCAACGGAAGTAAGTAAGGAAGATTAATGATTGAAGGACCAAGACTTCCCGCTGCCCTGATTGCTAAAGATATACGTCAATAAAGGAACGGTCAAGATTTCATGCTGCCCTGATTGCTGAAGATATGCGTCGAGAAAAGAAGGCTATCAATCCCATGAATTAAGGAGCGACTTAAGGAGAACTTATGCCAAATCTCTTCTCGAAAAAGGAAACGACCGACAGCCATGGATCGTCTATGGAAGCTCTATACTTATTTTTGGAATAAATCACAATAGATTCAATTTTGAGGATAAATTCACTTAGCACTGCCAATCCTTCAACGATCTGCCAAAGATTCGCCAAAGCCAAAAAGCTCAAGTATAAAATGAAGTATGTCAAATGAGCAACATATACTTTGAACGAACCACTATATCTCTTTTTTTTTTTACTCCAAACAAGCATTGTACTTCACTCTAGATCTACTGTGTAATTAGTAAGAGAAGAAAGAGAGAAAACACCGGTGGACATTGTATCAAGAAGTGACATAGTGACTATATTGTTGGGGTAAAGCTACATCAACTCTCTTGTATCGAGAAAATTCAAATGCTGAAAGAGAACACCCTTGCAACCCAAGGGGGCTGGACGTAGAATTCACATTGAATCCGAACCAGTATAAAAATTCTGGTGTCTTTAATTCCTACTTTTTATTTCTGCTTTAATTATATTATGTTCTTACCTTCAGTCGACTAATTAGTACACTAGTCAACTACTTAGGGTACAAAAAGAAAAAATCGACAACACACCCCTCTCTTGTACTTTCAATTGGTATCAGAGCAGGTCTCACACTTTTATATTTTGCTTAACAACTAGTGAGAAAAGATCATGTCAAACCAAGTAACTATTGGAGCACTCTTTCAAGAAAGAACATCGCAATTAAGGGCACCATACTTCAATGGACAATATTTCTCTCACTGGAAAGTACGCATGGAAATTTAAGCGAAGTCCTATATTTTCAAAGTATGATGTGCTATCAAAAAGGGAAAATATCCACTGCCAGCAGCAGCTCAACCACCCGCTAATCCTGAATATAAAGATGAATACATAAATGAGCAAATAGATGTTGTTCAAGTTATTGCTAAGGCACAAAACCTGCTTTATAATGCTATAAGTGAAGAAGAATATGAGAAAATTTAAAGCTGTGATACAGCCAAAGAAATGTGGGACAAAATAGAAGTTACCTATCAAGGAACCAGCAAAGTGAAAGAAACTCGGGTAAACCTATTGGCTCATGATTATGAACTCTTTATGATAAAAGAAGGAGAATCCATTGAGGAAATGTTTTCAAGATTTAGCAAAATCACTGGCGATATGAAAGCCTTTGGTAAACTTTACTTAAGTGGCGATCAAGTTCGAAAACCCAAAGAAGTTTTCCTACCACATGGCAGACAAAAGTAGTTGCGCTCGAATCTCAAGATATAGACAAACTTTCATATGATGAACTACGAGGAGATCCTATAGCATTAGAGAATACCCATCTCAAGAAAACGCGTCAGGAAGAAAATAAGAAAATAATTACTTTCAAGACTACAGCTGAAGGACCTGTAAATGATATTGATGACGATCCAGAAGCTCTTGAAGAAGAAATTTCCATGGTATCAAGAAACATGAATGGATTGATGTGAAGATACAGAAACACAAAAAAGGAAGGATGTCATCCCTATGAACCAGGCAATACAATGAACAAGACAAAAATGATGGAAAATTCTTTGAATGTGGAAGGTATGGCCATGTTCAAGCGGAATGCGCTGATTTTAAAAGAAATGTCTCCAGAGGATTCAACAAAAAATAAATCTTTCCGAGGTTGGAGTGATGAAGACAGCTCAGAATATGAGAAAATAGCAAACCTCTGCTTCATGACCATTTTGGACAATGATATGAACAAATATTCTAGTTGATGGACTGATGAAGACACATCAGATGATGAAAGCAAAGAAGACAGTGAAAACTATTTCATGGCACAAGGTGAAACAAGCGAGGTAAGACCATATGACTGTGATAGATGTAATGAATTACAGGATATTCTTGACCTTACCCTAAAAGAGTCTCAAAAAAGGTTGAACGAATTAAAAAGACTCAATAGGGAAAAGAAGGACTGGGAACTTAAACTTGAAGTTTGTGAAATCAAAAGAGATGTGCTTCAAAATGAGGTTCAGGAATTGCAAATGCAACTTAATGGCATGCGCAAATCCACTAGTCATAGTTCTATCAAGTCTAACCAGGTGACTTACAAGTCAACTAGAAAAGAACCTGTTAGAACTGAGTCGACAATTACTAACACAAGTGGTAGATCAAAAACTGGATCCCCCCTATGTGTCATTACTGTAACAAAGCTAGACATAAGTATTCCTTTTGTAGGTTTCGTAAATCTAACATTTTAGGATGGATTTCGAAACCCAAAAACAACCTTAATTCCAGTAGAACTAACCAACAAGGACCCAAGCAAGCTTGGTTACCTAAAAGAAGGTGATAATTCTATTTTGCAAGAACACCACATAAAGAATCGCAAAGAAAAATGGTATTTAGAAAGTGCGTGTTCCAGACGCATGGCGGGTGACAAAAATCTGTTCAAAGAAGTTACATAAATAAATGGAGGAATTGTCAAATTTGTGATGATTCAAAAGGAAAAATAGTTGGCGCTGGCACAGTGCCATTCAGCAATAACTATGATATTACAGAAGTATACCTTGTAGATGGACTCAACTATAATCTCCAAAGTATAGGCCAGTTATGTGATTCAGGGTACAAAGTCAAATTCAAGTAAACAATATGTGCCATTGCAGATGAGTCAGGTAAAATCATTCTTCCGGGAAAAACGTATGGAAATGTTTATATTTTTGATGGAATTGAAAATCTAGATAGTCATATCTATTTGGAATTCATATATGATGATCCATGGTTGTGGCATAAAACACTTGGTCATGCAAGCATGCATCTAATTGAGAAACTCTCCTAGCATGATTTAGTTATTGTCCATCCCAAACTCAATTTTTCTAGAAATCATGTATGTGATGCATGTCGATTGGTAAACAAATTAGAAACTCTTTAAAAACCAAGGACATTGTATCTATGATCAAGCCTTTAAAATTGATTCATATGGACTTATTTGGACCCACTAGAACTGCCAGTATTGGAGGTAAATGATATGTTTTTGTTATTGTTGATGACTACTAATGATTTACATGGGTGATTTTCTTATCTCATAAAGATGAAGCCTTGAAATTTTTTGAGATTTTCTATTAAATCATTGAAAGAGAAAAGGGGTATCTCATCACAACCATCTAAAGTGACCATGAAGGAGAATTCGAAAGCAGAGCCTTTGAGAATTCTGTAATGATCAAGGATATACTCCAAAATTCTCAGCCCCAAGATCACCCCAACAAAATGGAGTAGTTGAGCCGAAAAAGCGAACCCTACAAGATATTGCCAGAATAATTATATTAGAACATTCATTGCCAAATTATTTTTTGGCAGAAGCAGTAAGCACAACATGTCACATTCTTAACAGATGTCTTATAAGACCCATTTTGAAGAAAACTCCATTTTAATTATGGAAAGACAAACGGCCCAATATAGGCTACTTTCATCCGTTTGGAAGTAAGTGCTTCATCCACAATAATGGTAAGGACAACCTTGGAAAATTTGATCCAAGGAGTGACAAAGGTATTTTTCTCGGTTACTCAGTTAATAGTAGATCTATTAGAGTTTATAACAAACATACTTTATCTGTAGAAGAATCGGTTCATGTTATATTTGATGAAAATAACACTATGACCGAGAAAGAAATCATTGCAGGTGATGAAGATATCAACCAAGAAGCATGACAGGCAAGCAAGTCAGAAACGTCGACTGATAGCACAGACGCAGTTACAGAGTCTACTAGTGAACCTGCTAGTAATCAACCTGAAACGAGTCAACTACTCCTACAGTTGGAACACATCCAAATGAATGGAGAAGCAAACCAGAATATCCTTAAAAGTTTACCATAAGGGATCCTAGTAAAGGAATGAAAATAATGGGAGCTCTTAAGAAAAAGGCAAATATTGCACTTATCTATCAAATCGAACCCAAGAAAGTTGAGGAAGCCTTAAAAGACTCCAGCTGGGTACAAGCCATGCAGGATGAACTGAACCAATTTGATAAAAATCAAGTGTGGGAACTGTTACCTAAGCCAGCAAATGCTGCCATTGTTGGAACCAAATGGGTTTTCAAAAACAAGTGGAAACAAGATGGAAATGTAGTCAGAAACAAAGCCAAATTACTAGCTCAAGGCTATTCACAGCAGGAAGGAGTCGACTATGATTAAACCTTTGCTCTAGTAGCACGGTTAGAGTCAATACGAACTCTTCTTGCATATGTATCCTTTAAAGGCTTTAAACTTTTTCAGATGGATGTCAAAAGTGCTTTCTTAAATGGCTTTATTGATGCGGAGGTGTATGTTGACTCACAGTTTCTTTACCATGTGTATAAGTTGACTAAAGCTTTGTATGGACTCAAACAAGCTCCTCGAGCCTGGTACAAAAGGCATAGCTCATTCTTACTTGATCATGGATTTACAAGAGGTAAAGCAGATACTACATTATTTATCAAAAGATCATCAGGAGGTAATCTCATTATCCAAGTCTATGTTGACGATATTATTTTTTGAAGTGATAACTCTCTCTTATGCAAGGAATTTGCTAATTTCATGCAAAGTGAGTTCGAAATGAGTATGATGGGAGAATTCATGTTTTTCCTCATACTTCAAATTCAACAATCTGAGGAAGAAACTTTCATCTGTCAGACCAAATATACAAAGGAATTGATTCAAAATTTTGGGATGAGCAGTGCTAAAGCAATTGGTACACCAATGAACCCATCAATAAGTCTTGACAAAGATGAAAAGGGAAATCTAGTGGATGAAATGAAATATCGTGGAACGATTGCCTCCTTACTTTATCTAACTGCTAGTCGACCAGATATTATGTTAGTGTGAGTAAATGTGCCAGGTTTCAGCCAACTCCTAAGGAATCACACCTCACAACAGTAAAGAGAATAATATGTTATCTCATCGAAACTGTTTCCTATAGACTGTGGTACCCACGATCTAATAATTTTAAACTTGAAGGTTTTCAGATGCTGATCCTACAGGTGATAAGGAAGACAAGAAAAGAACTAGTGGATCGTGTCAATTGCTGGGAAAGGCATTAATATCCTGGAATAGTAAGAAACAAGGCTCAGTTGCATTATCCACAACCGAGGCAGAGTATATTGCCATTGGACAATGTTGTGCACAATTACTTTGGATGTCTCATCAACTGGTAACTATGAATTATCTTTTAAACATATTCAAATATTTTGTGATAATTCTAGTGCTATATGCCTCTCAAAGAATCATGTACATCATTCTAGAGCTAAGCATATAGATATTAAGCACCATTTCATCAGAAATCATGTCATTAAGGGAGACATAGAATTATCATTTGTTAGCAATATTGATCAACTAGCAGACATTTTCACTAAGCCTTTGCTTGAGGATAGATTTTGCACTTTGAGAGAACTACTTGGCATTATTTCGCTTGATCATAAAAATTAGGACGTATGTGTTATTTCTAATTCTTATATGACTAATGCTTTTGTTTTCTTTATTTTATAAGTACGCATTAATTGAGCACCTCCAATTTTCCTCTCTTTTTCCATCAGTCACGACTCTCAAGAAAGAAAAATCAATCATCATGTCCTTTCACTGACGCCTTTTCCTTCATGTACTCAATCATCAAATCCTTTCCTTTTAACCTCTAAATCACTTCTCTTCTTTTTCATTGGTCTTATCACTCAGAAACCTTCTCCAAAACTCTTCAATGGAAAACACTCCAAGAATCCCTCTGCCTCCGCCAGAAAAAGTATTCGTTCCAGGGAAAAACCCTCTTCTCAGCCCCCAAAACAACTACACCTAGGTTCCGATCATTCTGAAGGGTTTGCCTCTTCTCAGGCAGAGCATTCTGACTATACTCACCGAATGAGTGGAAAAGCCCTCAGAAAATGACCCATGGAAGACCCCCCTAAATCTTTTACACCAAAGAAATCCAAGGTAGACCTCTCAAATTCTCTAGAGTCAGACCTCAATTTCTAGGATACTCCTAATAGAGACTTCTTTGTTGACCTAAAAAAGAAGCCCATTCCCCATGGCAGAGTAATCGATCTTGACGACATGGAGGTCCTCAACTATAAGGTAAAGGATCTGTTCGATTTTCAACGCAGGTCAAGTTTCCTCTCTTTACCCCCTCCTAAAGTCTATGAACCTATTGTGAGGATGTTCTATGCCAATCAACAATCTAACAAGCCTGATAAGTTAGAATCCTTAGTTCTAGGAAAATGCATCGTTCTTGATTGTGCATGTTTAACTCAATTTTTCAATGTAAGTGCTCTGGTTTCCCCACGATTTTCAAAAATACCTGGCTTGAAGATTTTGAAATTACTTTTGATCAAGCCAAGCGTTGTATAGTCGAGTGTCCCTCTAATTCCCTCCCTAACCAGTGAGGTCCCAGTGATATTAGCTTTGAAACCTGAGTTCTGGCCACAACAACCTTTCTTCAGCGCATTGGCCCAGTCTCCACATTCTCGCAACGAGACACTTTTCTTGTCTACTTTCTGGTGATCAAGCATAAAATCAAACTGTCCTCGTGGGTTATTACTTTTATGGTTGAACGTGTTGCTGATCCCATCAGTCTACCATATGGTATGGTTATCACTCATTTTTTTGAAGCCCACAATATCTCTATCTCAAAATACCCCTTTGTCTCTGGCACCAAATCTTACAACTCAAACTTTGCCAGTATAGGATATGTGTGTGTTAAGGGTTCCTAGGTAAAAAACCAGGAGGGAGAAATTAAGAATGTTCAGCCTGATGCAAAGGTCAAAGACTTTGGTTCCCGTCATGGTGTAAGCGATCCTGATTTTGTAGAAAAATTGATTACCATTGACAAGAAGCTGACCATCATCAAGGACCTTCTTTCTGCAACTCTATCCACTATTGGAGACATTCATGCCATCTTCAAAGAGACAGGCTCCGATGTTTCAAAGATAAGGGTCAAATTCTCAAGTTAGCAGAAAATTATTTCTAAGCCTTCAAGGAAGTAAATGATAGGATCGATGGTGTGTCAGTTTCAGCAAATGCCAGCTTTGATCGTCTAAAGGAGGCGATTTGCAACAATCTCACTTACTTCTTGGATCATTAGTTGTGGATGTTTCAGACAATTTTTTTTTGCTATTTTGGACTTGTTCACCAGTCGTTGGATTTTTTTTAATTTTTTTGCTTTTTTTAACTCTCGCTAACTCTACATGCCTATAACTGCTTAAATTGCTTGCCTCTGTCTGCAATGTTTTATTGTTTTATATGTGCATATTCCCTCTTTGTTGATGCCAAAAAGGGAGAGAAAGGTTAAATTATAGTGCAGGACAAATAGTAGCACTTTTTGAGGGGGGGGTCGACTCCCGGCATTCAAGGTGACTTCGGCAGTACCCAAGTTTGCATGTTGGTACTCCAAATATCTGGTATCGAGAAGAGAAAGTCGAGCAACCACCGGCTGAACTTTTTTTCCGTGATAGGTTAGAGCAATTCGGATAGCACCAAAATGGATATGGGTAAACCCATGCTCTCTCCATTGTTTGGGGAAATCGTCTGGAATTTGAAGGGTGATAAATTGTTCTTCTCTGGCGGCGAGGATGGGATGCTGGTCAAGTTTTGACGCAGCAACGTATTCTTTAACTCCTTTTGGTCTATGTTGGACAAGGGAACGTATTTGGGTCCATGGTGCAAAGGATTTTTTGGCAAAGGCTGAGTAGGGATTTATAAGTGGTAGTTCAGTGGAAGACACTTTTTGTTCGTCTGGTAAGATATCTACTTCGTAAAGGTAATCATATTTTTTGGACAGGGTTTTGTACAGGGTAGGTGACATATTCATTTTAGCTAGGGAAGACAAAGATGGAAACGACTCTGACATATTTAGTAAACTGTTCCTCCCTCCGAAAGGATGGGCTGGCTCTGATACCACAGTATAAGGAACAGAGCAAGAGACTCCGTGAAAGCAAGCCTAATCGTAGGAACGGCACCATAGTACAAAGAATAAAGCAAGAGACTCGAGGAAAGCAAGCTTAATTATAGGTACGAAAGTTTTCCTACAAAAAGTGGGCTGGCTATTGCCAAGCTACACAAGCAGTTAATTTGTTTATAGTCGCAAAAGTTTTCCTACAAAAGGGGCTGGCTTCAACCTTGCCAAGCTACACAACTCGGAAAACTTTTGTACTATAACCAACGTTAACTGTTCATAACT
>MCJB01018616.1:94477-107222 GCA_002018475.1 Nicotiana obtusifolia | reverse complement strand
CCTCACAACAAAGCAGATCCAACAGTTCTTGGGTGTCATCAATTATGTTAGAGATTTCATCCCAAATATCTCTACATACATTTCACCACTCACAGAAATGCTCAAGAAAAATGCAACATCATGGGAGAGAAACATGATGAAGCAGTCAGAAAAATAAAGGAGATATGTAAAAATGTCAGGTCTCTCTACATCCCTTCAGATGGAAAGAAGATACTGCAAACTGATGCCAGCCATGAATATTGGAGTGCTGTTCTATTTGAAGAAAAAGATGGCCAACGAAAAATATGTGGATGGCCACGAAAAATATTGGAACGCCAGTGGAAAGTTTAAAGATGCCGAGCAACATTATCATTCCACCTTCAAAGAAATTCTTCCAGTAAATAATGGAATCAAGAAATTCAATTTCTTCCTTATCCATACAGAATTTCTAGTGGAAATGGATATGACGGCTTTCCCAAAAATGATCCGGATAAATTCAAAAATTATCCCCAATCCTCAGATTCTCAAATGGGCTCAATGGTTCTCTCCATACAAGTTTCAAGTCAAGCACTTGAAAGGAAAGGATAATATTCTCGCAGATTTTCTATCCCGACAGGAGGAATTCACAAAAAGATTTTCCCCAGCAAAACTGAAGCCAAGCAACCACATCTTTATGTTTTCAAATACACCGAGAACTAATACATTAAAGCCAACAGATCATCCACCGGAACTGTTCAACCTCTCCCTTTGATCCGTCAATTATTATGGAAAGAATAACTTATTATGAGCTCCAAGTTTTCCGACAATATGGAGGATCCATTCTCAAACCTTTTGGCGTCAATCCAGAATATCCATTTTGTCATATATTCATAGCTCAAGCCAAGGATTTTCCACAAGAACTACTATGGTTTTTCTAGTAGCTATGCCAGCAGTATTACCTTTTCATGGAATTCAAGTGCAACGTCTTCATGGATTTTGATACCATTGCACCAGCGCTTAGAATATTCTTATTATGGTTCAAGCCTAGAAGATATTAGATTAAATGTTTCAGTGATTCCTATGCAGCAAAAATATTCATGTTTCATAGGCCAGTAAAGATTGTTTATGGAAAAGTCCAGGCGCAAGCAGAGGCATCATTCTGGTGGAAATTTTCGGTGTCCATTCTATCAATGGAGGAAGAATATAGCGAGGCACAAAGAATCATTTTCCATCAAAATAGGTGCATCCCAAAAGAGATATGGCCAAAAGAATGGGCAAGCTGGAATTATACCAGCACCCATCCTCACTGGGAAAGAGTCCGGGAAGCAGCAAAAGAATATCAAACACCATATGAAGTCATCCGAGAAAAAATCACTAATGATATTTCCAGATTAAGGTTGCGGATTACATCTCTCAGTGCAAAGGGAAAGGAACATAGCAGTGAAGAACCGTCAAGTTCCAGGCACTACTTCACAAGGTCTTCGAAAAGATGCCTGGAAGACAATTCTATGATCGATAAAGGATAATTGCCTTAATCCCTGATAATCTCACCTTAATCCCCTATTACTCACTCAAAAATCATCCAAAAATGTCCTACCCATGCCAAGACAAATTCCCACATCTTTCCATACTATCCGAAACCCCACTTCACGTTGTTTTCCTACCATAATCATTCAATAACTCTCAAAAAATATCCTACCCATGCCAAGACGAATTTCCACATCTTTCAATGATATGCGGGCCCCACTTCACCTTGTTTTCACTTGCTTTCACATGCCTCCACATGCTTCTTCACATGCAACACAATACAGTCACATGGCGTCATATGCTACACCAAGTATATTTTACCCTGTTCACATGCTTTCAGGTGTTTTTAGTGGTTTGCCTAAAGTCCTTCACATGCCAAGAAGGACCCGCTTATAGATAAGTTTTCCATGTAAAATAGGTTTGCTTTATCTAGATTGTTTGTCTTGTAATAACCTCCTAGTCCTATATAAAGGAGACCATGTAGTAGTCGTAGAATCATCAGATAATTACCTTGTACAAAATCAGAAAATCATCTTGTAAAAAACCTTAGAGTCATCCTAGAATTTTCTTGTAATTTTCGTCCACTCTTTGTAAATCTCTGGTGATATATTACGTATGAGTTCTTTCTAAATTTCCCTCTTGTTCTTCCTTTCGAATGGATGGAAAGGCCGGTCCATGTATGAAAATAGAGTAAGTGTACTCTTTGAAAGTTAGCTTATTGTAGTACGGTCCATGTATGAAAATAGAGCAAGTGTACTCTTTGAAAGTTAGCTTATTGTAGTGCCAAAGTTTCCTAAGTTATGAACAGCTAACGTTGGTTATAGTACAAAAGTTTTCTGAGTTGTGTAGCTTTGCAAGCCGTCCCTGAATGGGTTGTTGAAGCCAGCCCGTAGGAAAACTTTTGCGACTATAAATAAATTAACTATTTTTGTAGCTTTGCAAGCCGTCCCTTATGGGTTGTTGAAGCCAGCCCCTTTTTGTAGGGAAACTTTCGTACCTATGATTAAGCTTACTTTCCTCGAGTCTCTTGCTTTGTTCTTTGTACTGTGGTGTCGTTCCTACGATTAGGCTTGCTTTCCTCGAGTCTCTTGCTCTGTTCTTTGTACTGTGGTATCAAAGCCAGCCCATCCTTTCGGAGGGAGGAACAGTTTACCAAATATGTGTGAGTCGTTTCCATCTTCGTCTTCCTTAGCTAAAATGAATATGTCACCTACCCTGTACAAAACCCTGTCTAAAAAATATGATTACCTTTACGAAGTAGATATCTTACTAGACGAACAAAAGGTGTCCTCCACTGAACTACCTCTTATAAATCCCTACTCAGCCTTCGCCAAAAAATCCTTTGCACCATGGACCCAAATACGCTCCCTTGTCCAACATAGACCAAAAGGAGTCAAAGAATATGTTGCTACGTCAAAACTTGACCAGCATCCTATCCTCGCCACCAGAGAAGAATAATTTATCACCCTTCAAATCCCAGACGATTTTCCCAGGCAATGGAGAGATCATGGGTTTACCCATATCCATTTTGGTGCTATCCGAATTGCTCTAACCTATCACGGAAGAAAAGGTCAGCCGGTGGTCGCTCGACTTTCTCTTCTTGATACCAGATATTTGGAGTACCAACATGCAAACTTGGGTACTGCCGAAGTCACCTTGAATGCCGGGACTGTTTTCATAACAATCTTTCCAAACTTCAACATGTCTCTCTATGATCCCTACTTGACCGAAGCTCTTAAAATCCAAGTCCAAATCCAAGGAGCCCCTCAAGCCAAAGATTCCATACAAGCTACTCTTCACCACCAAATGGCATGGCGAGTCCAGAATCACGCCATGGATCTCTGTCTTCCAAGAGGAGAAAATGCTCTTATCCTAAACATTGATGCCACTAAAGGAAATACCATGTGCACCCAAATACCCAGACAAATTTCAAGAGATGAACTTGTCAAAATTCTTCCTGATTCCTGGATCACAAATTATGAAAAGTTAAGAGAATCAGAGGAATCCCTACAATCTGGTGAACCAACCTTTACCAAAATAAATGACAAAACTATTTGCATAAGCTTGGACCATTCCCACCTCAAAAAACCCAATAAAACCATCTTTTCTTGCCAAATGATCCAACCCAAAGATACAACAGATACATACCCTGAATTTGATGCAGAACTCTTTTGGAACATACAGAGCATCATGGAAGAACATGACTGGTGCCGAACTTTCGACAAAAATGGATCAAAAACTTGGTGGTTCAAGTGCCCCTTTACGGGACACTGCCCTTGGGATCTTGATTGCAACTGTCAAGACTGTTTAGACGATCCAAATGGAGAATACTATGGAGAAAAGTTAAGCCTCAACAAAACCAAACCAAAATCCTAGAAAAAGGGAAAAACTACTGATAAACAATTTCGAGCCAGATATGAAAATAAAGACCTTTCAATTGGCTCATTAAGCAGCCCAGGGAAATATGAATTTCTTGTTAGTAACCAACCCTAGGAATGGCCAAAATTACCAGGAAAATTCACTCCAAGTTGGGAAGATAGAGAACCTACACCCAAACCCGATCCACCACCAATTCAGACCTTACAACCCAAAAAGCCACCTAAACCTAAAATTTCACAAACTCCGAAAATCAAAAATCCCCCACAGATGTTCATGCTGAGTTCTTCAAGCTCCAGTCATACCCACGACTTTCCTTCACTACAAGCTTTTGAAAAGGAAGGAATTAACCATGCTCCAAAAACTCCCAAGAAAAACGTAGTATTGCCTACTGGAGAAAAACCTCCGACAAGTGACATCGAGGAAACACTAAACTGGCAATCCGAAAACTCCATCTGCCAAAACAAGGTCCTGACCAACATTGGCAACACCATAAAAAATGCGACGCACACGCAAAACAAAATGATGAGCAAGGTGGAAAAAATGGAGAAAAAGATGGAGCAAACATCGTCTTGCCATGAAGGACTAATCAAAGCGTTGGAACTGAGGTTTGGAAAATTTGCAATATGAGATTTGCCCGCCAGGAACTTCACTTTTCCAATTCTTCCAACAACAACAAAAAGAGACGGTTTCCCTCAAAGAACAGATTCAGCTCTTAAGAAATGACCACTCTAATCCACAAATAACCCCACTTGTCACCTAAACACCTACCTTTTTCCCGATGTCTCCACAACCATATTCCCCACCTAAATTAGACAACACCTTTTCTACTTTCCCATCTGCCTCTCAAAATCCATTCTCTTTCACCCAACCTGTAAAAGGAGAACAGGAGTTTGATATTGATAAATTGGTTTGGGAAAGGAAAGATGCCCTTGCAGCACAAAAACAAGCCAAGAAACGGCGAGACCATGCAGAAAGTTCAAAAGGGTCCAACCTAGAAAATCTTATGATTTCTGACCAGAAGGCTCCAGACCTCTATGTCTCTCAGCCAAGATGCATATCAGAAGAAGAGACTCCATGGTTCGAATCTCTGAATTCATCAGAAGAGGAATCCACGGAAGATAGCTCTTAATCAAGCAATGAATCCGCGACGGACTATTCCGAAGATGACAATCCCCCAATATTTGTAAATCAGCCAATAGAGCCAGAAGTATCTGAGATAGATGACGAACAAGAAGGCATGACAGATGAGCCAATCCCAGAAAGAAGATATGAACCCATAGCGTCCAAGCCAGTTGGAACCGGCTTCCATACTTTCACCTTGGACGACGTCAAGGTTTCAAAATAGCCTCAGAGAATCCAAGACTTCTATACTTGGATGGTGACCAAAAACTTGGCAGAACGAGAAAAGTATGTCATCTTGTCAGAACTCACTTCATGTTTCTCAGGAATCCTCAGAGATTGGTGGAACTCCCTTGGGAGTCATGACAAGAATATTTTTCTTACTTCCCAAGATTTTGCCTTCAACATCCGGGTCCAACATGAAGTTTTCTGCGGAGATACTGGCCAACGACAGGAGAAAATGCGAAGACAACTTTTCGAGATGAAGTGTGTGTCATTCGACAGAAATGACATTGACAGACATTTTCAAAAAATGGCCAAGATATATTTTGAAATCGGCGGAGACATCAATCTAAAGCAAGCCTTCGTCTCTTCTCTTCCAAAGCTGTTAGCAAGCCGAACCACGACCATCATAGAAGAAAAATTCGAGTCCATAACCATCCCGCAAATTGGTTACATCAGGCAGGCTATTTTCGTCGCACTAGATGACATCTGTACCAAAGCAAATTATCCAGCACAATCCAGCGCTTGACAAGGCATGCCGCAAAACTGATCTAATCACCGGATCAGGATGTTCCTGCAGCACGTCCAGACAACGGAAAGAATTCAGGAGGTTCAAATGGCCAAGAATTCCAGATAGAAGATCAAGATCCAAGAGACGCACAAAGTATTTCAAACGCAGAAGGCCAGGAAATTTTAACAAGAAAGACAGATGCTTTATTTTCCATAAGATTGGAATTTTCGCAAAAAATTGTCCTCAGTCAAGAAGATCTGCCAAACTCCTTGAAGAAATTGAAGATTACACTGGCAAACATCTTGCAAAAGAGGAGGACCTTGAATTCATATTCTCTATGGATGATGAACCCAATGAAGAAACTATATTCTCTCTCGATATCTATGAAGATCAAGGCAATGATCAGTACCAAATCTCAAAACCAGTGATCGAGGCCCGAAAGGGGATCAATGCTCTCACAGTCGTACCTCAAGTAGAGCTCAAAGTCTATTCATCCAAATGGGATAAACCAGGTCGAGTTATTGCTTTCATTGACACCGGAGCTGCATCCTCACTCATAAATCATGCTGTTCTCCCTGAAGATTAATGGGTGCCACATTTTAAGGATTTCAACACTGCATCAAATGCAATCCTAACCACAACAGTCATTACAAAGCACCCGGTCATGATTGAGCTCTTTCCAGCATTGAAGTACAGAATCAACCTGCTAGGATCTGATGTGCCAGGAAAATATCTTATTATTGGATTCGACATTTACAGGCAGCTTAAAGATCAACTCCAGATCAAGGCCAATGGGATAGCTTTTAAAAAGCAGTTCAGACCATATTCTGAGATTCCAAGGCTATTCCAGATCACCGATGACGAACAAATCAAAGAGATTGAGCAAAATCTCATTGAACATTTATGTGCTGAATCCCACAAGGATTTCATGAAGAAAGGGAAAAGCCCATTATAGAAAAACCAAGAGTTTTTTTATCAAACTCCCTTTCAAGAAAAATGAAAACATCAATCCCACAAAAGCCAGTCATTCAGGAATGTATCCAGATCATCTTCAGCTTGCAAAGAAAGAATGCAAAGAACTTTTGGAATTTGATCTGATAAAGCTGTCGAATTCACAATGGGCATGTGAAGCATTTTATGTCAACAAAAGAGCTGAGCAGACAAGAGGAAAACTCAAGTTAGTTATTAATTACCAGCCACTAAACCATTTCCTCCAAGATGATAAATTTTCCATACCAAATAAACTCACTCTTTTCTCACACTTAGCCAAGGCCAAATATTTTCCAAGTTTGATTTAAAATCTGGATTTTGGCAATTGGGAATCCACCCTGAAGAACGACCAAAACGGGATTTTGCATCCCCGATCATCACTTCCAGTGCAAGTCATGCCCTTCGGTTTGAAAACTGCACCCTCCTTGTTCCAAAAAGCCATGATAAAAATCTTCCAACACATCCTCCATACCTCATTAGTTTACATTGATGATATCCTGTTATTTAGTGAGACATTGGACGAACATGTCAACTTGCTTCGTCAATTTGAGGCATTGGTAACTGTTTATTGCTTCGAAAGTTAGCTTATTGTAGTGCGAAAGTTTCCTGAGTTATGAACAGTTAACGTTGGTTATAGTACAAAAGTTTTCTGAGTTGTGTAGCTTTGCAAGCCGTCCCTGAATGGGTTGTTGAAGCCAGCCCCTTTTGTAGGAAAACTTTTGCGACTATAAACAAATTAACTGTTTGTGTAGCTTGGCAAGCCGTCCCTTATGGGTTGTTGAAGCCAGCCCCTTTTTGTAGGGAAACTTTCGTACCTATGATTAAGCTTGCTTTCCTCGAGTCTCTTGCTTTGTTCTTTGTACTGTGGTGTCGTTCCTACGATTAGGCTTGCTTTCCTCCAGTCTCTTGCTCTGTTCTTTGTACTGTGGTATCAAAGCCAGCCCATCCTTTCGGAGGGAGGAACAGTTTACCAAATATGTGTGAGTCGTTTCCATCTTCGTCTTCCTTAGCTAAAATGAATATGTCACCTACCCTGTACAAAACCCTGTCTAAAAAATATGATTACCTTTACGAAGTAGATATCTTACCAGACGAACAAAAGGTGCCCTCCACTGAACTACCTCTTATAAATCCCTACTCAGCCTTCGCCAAAAAATCCTTTGCACCGTGGAACCAAATACGTTCCCTTGTCCAACATAGACCAAAAGGTGTCAAAGAATATGTTGCTGCGTCAAAACTTGACCAGCATCCTTCCTCGCCACCAGAGAAGATCAATTTATCACCCTTCAAATCCCAGACGATTTTCCCAGGCAATGGAGAGAGCATGGGTTTACCTATATCCATTTTGGTGCTATCCGAATTGCTCTAACCTATCACGGAAGAAAAGGTCAGCCGGTGGCCGCTCGACTTTCTCTTCTTGATACCAGATATTTGGAGTACCAACATGCAAACTTGGGTACTGCCGAAGTCACCTTGAATGCCGGGACTGTTTTCATAACAATCTTTCCAAACTTCAACATGTCTCTCTATGATCCCTACTTAACCGAAGCTCTTAATATCCAAATCCAAATCCAAGGAGCCCCTCAAGCCAAAGATTCCATACAAGCTACTCTTCACCACCAAATGGCATGGCGAGTCCAGAATCACGCCATGGATCTCTGTCTTCCAGGAGGAGAAAATGCTCTTCTCCTAAACATTGATGCCACTAAAGGAAATACCATGTGCACCCAAATACCCAGACAAATTTCAAGAGATGAACTTGTCAAAATTCTTCCTGATTCCTGGATCACAAATTATGAAAAGTTAAGAGAATCAGAGGAATCCCTACAATCTGGTGAACCAACCTTTACCAAAATAAATGACAAAACTATTTGCATAAGCTTCGACCATTCCCACCTCAAAAAACCCAATAAAACTATCTTTTCTTGCCAAATGATCCAACCCAAAGATACAACAGATACATACCCTGAATTTGATGCAGAACTCTTTTGGAACATACAGAGCATCATGGAAGAACATGACTGGTGCCAAAGTTTCGACAAAAATGGAACACATACTTGGTGGTTCAAGTGCCCCTTTACGGGACACTGCCCTTGGGATCTTGATTGCAACTGTCAAGACTGTTTAGACGATCCAAATGGAGAATACTATGGAGAAAAGTTAAGCCTCAACAAAACCAAACCAAAATCCAAGAAAAAGGGAAAAACTACTGAAAAACAATTCCGAGCCAGATATGAAAATAAAGACCCTTCAATTGGCTCATTAAGCCGCCCAGGGAAATATGAATTTCTTGTTAGCTACCAACCCCAGGAATGGCCAAAATTACCAGAAAAATTCACTCCAAGTTGGGAAGATAGAGAACCGACACCCAAAACCGATCCACCACCAATTCAGACCTTACAACCCAAAAAGCCACCTGAACCTAAAACTTCACAAACTCCGAAAATCAAAAATCCCCCACAGATGTTCATGCTGAGTACTTCAAGCTCCAGTCATGCCCACGACTTTCCTACACTACAACCTTTTGAAAAGGAAGGAATTAGCCATGCTCCAAAAATTCCCAAAAAAAACGTAGTATTGCCTACTGGAGAAAAACCTCCAACAAGCGACATCGAAGCAACACTAAACTGGCAATCCGAAAACTCCATCTGCCAAAACAAGGTCCTGACCAACATTGGAAACACCATAAAGAACGTGGCGCACACGCAAAACAAAATGATGAGCAAGGTGGAAAAAATGGAGAAAAAGATGGAGCAAACATCGTCTTGCCATGAAGGACTAATCAAAGCGTTGGAACTGAGGTTTGGAAAATTTGCAATATATGATTTGTCCGCCAGGAACTTCACTTTTCCAATTCTTCCAACAACAACAAAAAGAGATGGTTTCCCTCAAAGAACAGATTCAGCTCTTAAGAAATGACCACTCTAATCCACAAATAACCCCACTTGTCACCTAAACACCTACCTTTTTCCCGATGTCTCCACAACCATATTCCCCACCTAAATTAGACAACACCTTTTCTACCTTCCCATCTGCCTCTCAAAATCCATTCTCTTTCACCAACCTGTAAAAGGAGAACAGGAGTTTGATATTGAAAAATTGGTTTGGGAAAGGAAAGATGCCCTTGCAGCACAAAAACAAGCCAAGAAACGGCGAGACCATGCAGAAAGATCAAAAGGGTCCAACCCAGAAAATCTTATGATTTCTTACCAGCAGGCTCCAGACCTCTATGTCTCTCAGCCAAGATGCTTATCAGAAGAAGAGGCTCCATGGTCCAAATCTCTGAATTCATCAGAAGAGGAATCCACGGAAGATAGCTCTCAATCAAGCGATGAATCCGTGACGGACTCTTCCGAAGATGACAAGCCCCCAATATTTGTAAATCAGCCACGAGACCCAGATCATCCTCAGCTTGCAAAGAAAGAATGCGAAGAACTTTTAGAATTTGATCTGATCAAACCATCGGATTCTCAATGGGCATGCGAAGCATTTTATGTCAACAAAAGAGCTGAGCAGGCAACTCAGGTTAGTTATTAATTACCAGCCACTAAACCATTTCCTCCAAGACGATAAATTTCCCATACCAAATAAACTCACTCTTTTCTCCCACTTAGCCAAGGCCAAATATTTTTCCAAGTTTGATTTAAAATCTGGATTTTGGCAATTGGGAATCCAACCCGAAGAACGACCCAAAACAGGATTTTGCATCCCCGATCATCACTTCCAGTGGAAAGTCATGCCCTTCTGTTTGAAAACTGCACCCTCCTTGTTCCAAAAAGCCATGATAAAAATCTTCCAACCCATCCTCCATACCTCCTTAGTTTACATTGATGACATCCTGTTATTTAGTCATACATTGGAAGAACATGTCAACTTGCTTCGTCAATTTGAGGCATTGGTAACACAGTACGTCATCATGCTCTCAGCTAAAAAGATGGTTCTTGCTCAAAAGGAAATTGATTTTCTCGGAATGCATTTTTCCCGAGGTGAATACACTCCAGGACCGCATATATGTCAGGAATTACTTAAATTTCCGGATACTAGCCTCACAACAAAGCAGATCCAACAGTTCTTGGGTGTAATAAATTATGTAAGAGATTTCATCCCAAATATCTCTACATACATTTCACCACTCACAGAGATGCTCAAGAAAAATGCACCATCATGGGGAGAAAAACAGGATGAAGCAGTCAGAAAAATAAAGGAGATATGTAAAAATGTCAAGTCCCTCTACATCCCTTCAGATGGAAAGAAGATACTGCAAACTGATGCCAGCCATGAATATTGGAGTGCTGTTCTATTTGAAGAAAAAGATGGCCAGAGGAAAATATGCGGATACGCCAGTGGAAAATTTAAAGATGCAGAGCAACATTATCATTCCACCTTCAAAGAAATTCTTGCAGTAAAGAATGGAATCAAGAAATTCAATTTCTTCCTTATCCATACAAAATTTCTAGTGGAAATGGATATGAAGGCTTTCCCAAAAATGATCCGGATAAATTCAAAAATTATCCCCAATCCTCAGATTCTCAGATAGGCTCAATGGTTTTCTCCATACAAGTTTNATCTTTCCAAACTTCAACATGTCTCTCTATGATCCCTACTTAACCGAAGCTCTTAAAATCCAAGTCCAAATCCAAGGAGCCCCTCAAGCCAAAGACTCCATACAAGCTACTCTTCACCACCAAATGGCATGGCGAGTCCAGAATCACGCCATGGATCTCTGTCTTCCAGGAGGAGAAAATGCTCTTCTTCTAAACATTGATGCCACTAAAGGAAATACCATGTGCACCCAAATACCCAGACAAATTTCAAGAGATGAACTTGTCAAAATTCTTCCTGATTCCTGGACCACAAATTATGAAAAGTTAAGAGAATCAGAGGAACCCCTACAATCTGGTGAACCAACCTTTACCAAAATAAATGACAAAACTATTTGCATAAGCTTCGACCATTCCCACCTCAAAAAACCCAATAAAACTATCTTTTCTTGCCAAATGATCCAACCCAAAGATACAACAGATACATACCCTGAATTTGATGCAGAACTCTTTTGGAACATACAGAGCATCATGGAAGAACATGACTGGTGCCGAACTTTCGACAAAAATGGATCAAAAACTTGGCGGTTCAAGTGCCCCTTTACGGGACACTGCCCTTGGGATCTTGATTGCAACTGTCAAGACTGTTTAGACGATCCAAATGGAGAATACTATGGAGAAAAGTTAAGCCTCAACAAAACCAAACCAAAATCCTAGAAAAAGGGAAAAACTACTGAAAAACAATTTCGAGCCAGATATGAAAATAAAGACCCTTCAATTGGCTCATTAAGCCGCCCAGGGAAATATAAATTTCTTGTTAGTAACCAACCCCAGGAATGGCCAAAGTTACCAGAAAAATTCACTCCAAGTTGGGAAGATAGCGAACCTACACCCAAACCCGATCCACCACCAATTCAGACTTTACAACCCAAAAAGCCACCTGAACCTAAAACTTCACAAACTCCGAAAATCAAAAATCCCCCACAGATGTTCATGCTGAGTCAAGCTCCAATAATACCCACGACTTTCCTTCGCTACAACCTTTTGAAAAGGAAGGAATTAGCCATGCTCCAAAAATTCCCAAGAAAAACGTAGTATTTCCTACTGGAGAAAAACCTCCAACAAGTGACATCGAGGCAACACTAAACTGGCAATCCGAAAACTCCATCTGCCAAAACAAGGTCCTGACCAACATTGGCAACACCATAAAGAACGTGGCACACACGCAAAACAAAATGATGAGCAAGGTGGAAACAATGGAGAAAAAGATGGAGCAAACATCGTCTCGCCATGAAGGACTAATCAAAGCGTTGGAACTGAGGTTGGAAAATTTGCAATATATGATTTGTCCGCCAGGAACTTCACTTTTCCAATTCTTCCAACAACAACAAAAGAGACCGTTTTCTTCAAAGAACAGATTCAGCTCTTAAGAAATGACCACTCTAATCCACAAATAACCCCAGTTGTCACCTCAACACCTACCTTTTTCCCGATGTCT
>MCJB01018616.1:10902-94336 GCA_002018475.1 Nicotiana obtusifolia | reverse complement strand
ATTGCAAAATTGGTTTGGGAAAGGAAAGATGCCCTTGCAGCACAAAAACAAGCCAAGAAACGGCGAGACCATGCAGAAAGTTCAAAAGGGTCCAACCCAGAAAATCTTATGATTTCTGACCAGAAGGCTCCAGACCTCTATGTCTCTCAGCCAAGATGCATATCAGAAGAAGAGACTCCATGGTTCGAATCTCTGAATTCATCAGAAGAGGAATCCACGGAAGATAGCTCTCAATCGACCAATGAATCCGCGACGGACTATTCCGGAGATGACAATCCCCCAATATTTGTAAATCAGCCAAGAGAGCCAGAAGTATCTGAGATAGATGACGAACAAGAAGGCATGACAGATGAGCCAATCCCAGAAAGAAGATATGAACCCATGGCGTCCAAGCCAGTTGGAACCGGCTTCCATACTTTCACTTTGGACGACGTCAAGGTTTCAAAATGGCCTCAAAGAATCCAAAACTTCTATACTTGGATGGTGACCAAAAACTTGGCAGAACGAGAAAAGTATGTCATCTTATCAGAACTCACTTCACGTTTCTCGGGAATCCTCAGAGATTGGTGGAACTCCCTTGGGATTCACGACAAGAATATTTTTCTTACTTCCCAAGATTTTGCCTTCAACATCCGGGTCCTACATGAAATTTTCTGCGGAGATACTGGCCAACGACAGGAGAAAATGCGAAGACAACTCTTTGAGATGAAGTGTGTGTCATTCGAACGAAATGACATTGACAGACATTTTCAAAAAATGGCCAAGATATATTTTGAAATCGGCGGAGACATCACTCTAAAGCAAGCCTTCGTCTCTTCTCTTCCAAAGCTGTTAGCAAGCCGAACCATGACCATCATAGAAGAAAAATTCCAGTCCATAACCATCCCGCAAAATGGTTACATCAGGCAGGCTATTTTCGTCGCACTAGATGACATCTGTACCAAGCGCTCAGCCTTAAAGCAAATTATCCAGCACAATCCAGCGCTTGACAAGGCATGCCGCAAAACTGATCTAATCACCAGATCAGGATGTTCCTGCAGCACGTCCAGACGATGGAAAGAATTCAGGAGGTTCAAATGGCCAAGAATTCCAGATGGAAGATCAATATCCAAGAGACGCACAAAGTATTTCAGACGCAGAAGACCAGGAAATTTTCACAAGAAAGACAAATGCTTTATTTGCCATAAGATTGGACATTTTGCAAAAAATAGTCCTCAGTCAAGAAGATCTGTCAAACTCCCTGAAGAAATTGAAGATTACACTGGCATACATCTTGCAAAAGAGGAGGACCTTGAATCCATATTCTCTATGGATGATGAACCCAATGAAGCAACTATATTCTCTCTCGATATCTATGAAGATCAAGGCAATGATCAGCACCAAATCTCAAAACCAGTGATCAAGGCCCGAGAGGAGATCAATGCTCTCACAGTCATACCTCAAGTAGAGCTCAAAGTCTATTCATCCAAATGGGATAAACCAGCTCGAGTTATTGCTTTCATTGACACCGGAGCTGCATCCTCACTCATAAATCCTGTTGTTCTCCCTGAAGATCAATGGGTGCCGCATTTTAAGGATTTCAACACTGCATCAAATGCAATCCTAACCACAACAGTCATTACAAAGCACCCGGTCACGATGCCAGCCACGAATATTGGAGTGTTGTTCTATTTGAAGAAAAAGATGGCCAACAGAAAATATGCGGATACGCTAGTGGAAAGTTTAAAGATGCCGAGCAACATTATCATTCCACCTTCAAGGAAATTCTTGCAGTAAAGAATGGAATCAAGAAATTCAATTTCTTCCTTATCCATACAGAATTTCTAGTGGAAATGGATATGAAGGCTTTCCCAAAAATGATCCGGATAAATTCAAAAATTATCCCCAATACTCAGATCTCAGATGGGCGCAATGGTTTTCTCCATACAAGTTTCAAGTCCATCAATCCAATCTCGCTTCCATTCATCATCCATTCTGAGGAAAGATTCTTGAATAACAGGCTAAGAATAGTGAAAGGAAAGGATAATATTCTCGCAGATTTTCTATCGTGACCGGAAGAATTTTCAAAAAGATTTTCTCCAGCAAAACTAAAGCCAAACAGCCACATCTTTATGTTTTCAAACACACCGGGAACTAGTTCATTAAAGCTAACAGATCATCCACCGTAGTTGTTCAACCTCATGGATCCCTTTGATCCGTCAATTATTATGGAAAGAAGAACTTATTATGAACTTCATGTTTTCCGGCAATATGGAGGATCCATTCTCAAGCCTTATGGTGTCAATCCAGAATATCGGTTCTGCCATATATTCATAGCTCAAGCCAAGGATTTTCTACAAAAATTATTATGGTTTTCCTGGTACCTATGCCATTAGTATTAGATTTTCATGGAATTCAAATGCAACGTCTTCAAGGATTTTGATACCATTGCACCAGACCTTAGAGTATTTTTACTATGGTTCAAACCTAGGAGATATTGGACGAAATGTTTCAGTGATTCCTACGCAGCAAAAATATTCATGTTTCATAGGCCAGTGAAGATCATTAATGGAAAAGTCCAAGCGCAAGCAGAGGCATCATTTTGGTGGAAATTTCCCGTGTCCATTCTATCAATGGAGGAAGAATATAGCGAGGCACAAAGAATCATTTTCTAGCAAAATAGGTGCATCCCAAAAGAGATATGGCCAAAAGAATGGGCAAGCTGGAATTATACCAGTACCCATCCTCACTGGGAAAGAGTCCGGGAAGCAGCAAAAGAATATCAAACACCATATGAGGTCATCCGAGAAAAAATCACTAATGATATTTCCAGATTAAGGCTACGGATTACAACTCTCAGTGCAAAAGGAAAGGAACATAGCAGTGAAGAACCGTCAAGTTCCAGGCACTACTGCACAAGGTCTTCGAAAAGATGACTGGAAGACAATTCTGTGATCGATAAAGGATAATTGCCTTAATCCCTAATAATCCCACCTTCACGTTAAAATCATCCAAAAATGTCCTACCCATGCCAAGACGAATTCCCACATCTTTCCATACTATCCGGACCCCACTTCACGTTGTTTTCCTACCATAATCATCCAAAAACTCTCAAAAAATATCCTACCCATGCCAAGACGAATTTCCACATCTTTCAATGATATGTGGGCCCCACTTCACCTTGTTTTCACTTGCTTTCACATGCCTCCACATGCTTCTTCACATGCAACACAATACAGTCACATGGCATCATATGCTACACCAAGTATATTTCACCCCGTTCACATGCTTTCAGGTGTTTTTAGTGGTTTGCCTAAAGTCCTACCCATGCCAAGACAAGTTTTCCACCTCTTTCCATGCCATCCGGGCCCCACTTCACCTTGTTTCCACATGCCTCCACATGCCCCCACATGCTTCTTCACATGCAACACCGTACATTCACATGGCATCACATGCTTTCACATGCTACACTATGTATATTTCAACCCGTTCACATGCTTTCAAGTGTTTTTAGTGGTTTTGCCTAAAGTCCTTCACATGCCGAGAGGGACCCGCTTGTAGATAAGTTTGCCATGTAAAATAGATTTGCTTTATCTAGAATGTTTGTCTTGTAATAACCTCCTAGTCCTATATAAAGGAGGGCTTGTAGTAGTTGTAGGATCATCAGATAATTACCTTGTACAAAATCAGAAAATCATCTTGTAAAAAACCTTAGAGTCATCCTAGAATTTTCTTGTAATTTTCGTCCACTCTTAGTAAATCTCTTGTGATATATTACATATGAGTTCTTTCAAAATTTCCCTCTTGTTCTTCCTTTTGAATGGATGAAAAGGCCGGTCCATGTATGAAAATAGAGTAAGTGTACTCTTTGAAAGTTATCTTATTGTAGTACGGTCCATGTATGAAAATAGAGTAAGTGTACTCTTTAAAATTTAGCTTATTGTAGTGCGAAAGTTTCCTGAGTTATGAACAGCTAACGTTGGTTATAGTACAAAAGTTTTCTGAGTTGTGTAGCTTTGCAAGCCGTCCCTGAATGGGTTGTTGAAGCCAGCCCCTTTTGTAGGAAAACTTTTGCGACTATAAACAAATTAACTGTTTGTGTAGCTTGGCAAGCCGTCCCTTATGGTTGTTGAAGCCAGCCCCTTTTTGTAGGGAAACTTTCGTACCTATGATTAAGCTTACTTTCCTCGAGTCTCTTGCTTTGTTCTTTGTACTGTGGTGTCGTTCCTACGATTAGGCTTGCTTTCCTCGAGTCTCTTGCTCTGTTCCTTATACTGTGAAGGCCTGTCACTCTGACCTGTCCCAGGCCATCAATTGAGGAGGCTCCAAGGCTAGAACTCAAGCCACTTCCAGCGCATCTGCGCTATGCTTATTTGGGGAACTCTGAGACACTGCCAGTGATTATTTCATCCAGCTTGACCAGCACTCAAGAAGAAAAATTGCTCAGAGTCCTCCGCGAGTATAAAAAGGCCATTGGGTGGACTACAGCTGACATCAAGGGTATTAGTCCATCATTTTGCATGCATAAAATATTTTTAGAGGACGGACACCGCCCCATTGTGGTGCAGCAAAGGAGATTAAATCCCATTATGAAAGAGATGGTGAAAAAAGAAGTAATCAAGTTGCTCGATGTAGGTATCATTTTTCCTATTTCTGATAGCAATTAGGTAAGCTCGGTTCAATGTGTGCCCAAAAAAGGAGGAATTACTGTAGTTGAGAACGAGAAGAATGAGCTAATCCCCACTCTCACTGTTACGGGATGGAGAGTCTACATCAATTATAGAAGGCTAAACAAGGCAACTCGCAAGGACCACTTCCCACTTCCATTCATCGACCAAATGCTAGACAGGTTAGCCGGACATGAATATTACTGCTTCCTTGATGGCTACTCAGGATACAATCAGATTGTCATATGCCCAGAGGATTAGGAGAATACTACTTTTACTTGTCCTTATGGCACTTTCGCCTTCAAGCAAATGCCGTTTGGACTATGTAATGCACCAGCCACTTTCTAGAGGTGTATGATGGCTATTTTCACCGACATGGTGGAAAAATTCGTGGAAGTGTTTATGGATGATTTTTCAGTCTTTGGGTCCTCTTATGATGATTGCTTGAGAAATTTAAGCAAGGTGATAGGCCGTTGTGAAGAAACAAATCTGGTACTGAATTGGGAAAAATGCCATTTTATGGTATAAGAAGGCATCGTGTTAGGTCACAAAATATCTAGGACCGGCACTGAAGTTGATAAAGCGAAGGTGGAGGCGGTTGAAAAATTACCTCCACCTATTTCAGTGAAGGGTGTCCGAAGTTTCTTAGACACGCGGGTTTCTATCGGCGCTTTATTAAAGATTTTTCAAAAATTGCTACTCCTTTGTGCAGGCTGCTTGAAAAAGATGTAACTTTCAACTTTGATGATGCTTGCCTCAAGGCATTTGAAGAACTTAAAAAGAAGTTGGTGACTGCTCCCATTATCGTGGCACCTGATTGGTCCTTAGCATTTGAACTTATGTGTGATGCGAGTGACCTTGCTATTGGGGCAGTGCTAGGCCAGAGGAAGGACAAGGTGTTTTATTCCATCTACTATGCGAGTAAGACTCTTGATGATGCACAGCTGAATTACACCACCACGGAGAAGGATCTGTTAGCTGTAGTGTGGGCCTTTGAGAAATTTCGGGCATACTTGGTGGGAACGAAAGTCATAGTCCATACTGATCATGCAGCAATCAGGTATTTGTTTACAAAAAAAGAATCTAAGGCTAGATTGATGCGCTGGGTTTTATTGCTGCAGGAATTTGATGTAGAAATTCGAGATCGAAAGGGGACAGAGAACAAAGTAGCTGACCATCTATCACGGTTGGAAAATCACGATCACGTAGAGGAGGGTGGCCAAATTAAAGAAGTATTTCCTGATGAGCAACTTTTTGCTATAACCCATGACCCTCCCCCGTGGTATGCAGATTATGTGAATTATCTTGTGAGTGGGGTACTTCCTCCCGAAATCGAATCTGAAGCTAGAAAGAGGTTTTTACATGACGTGAACTTCTACTACTGGGATGAGCCCTACTTATTCAAGCAATGTGCTGACCAATTGATGAGGAGATGCATTCCTGAAAAAGAGGTGGAATTAGTATTGTATGATTGTCACGCATCACTTTATGGAGGCCATCATGGAGGAGATAGAACAGCTGCAAAGGTGCTACAATCCGGTCTCTTTTGGCCGACTTTATTCAAGGATGCCCATGCATTCGTTAAGAAGTGTGACCAATGTCAGAGAATGGGAACAATCACAAGGAAGCATGAGATGCCTTTAAATAACATTCTAGAAGTTGATCTTTTTGATGTGCGGGGGTTAGATTTTATGGGGCCATTCCCACCATCCAGAGGAAACAAATACATTTTGGCCGCAGTTGACTATGTGTCAAAATGGGTGGAGGCAATTGCTTTGCCAACGAATGATGCCATGGTGGTAGTTGCGTTTGTGAAAAAGAACATATTCTCAAGATTTGGGACTCCACGTGCTTTAATCAGTGATGAAGGAACTCATTTTTGCAATCAATTGTTGAATAACATTCTAGCTAAATATGGAGTTCGCCAGAGAGTTGCAGCATACCATCCACAGACAAGTGGGCAAGCTAAGGTGTCAAACAGAGAAATCAAGCAAATATTAGAGAAGACGGTGAGTGTGAATAGGAAGGATTGGGCTGCAAAGTTGGATGATGCCGTCTGGGCATATAGGACAGCATATAAAACGCCAATTGGAGCGTCCCCTTACAAGTTGGTTTATGGGAAAGCATGTCACTTACCCGTTGAACTGGAACACAAGGCATACTGGGCTATTAAGAAGCTAAACATGGACTTTGAGGCCGCAGGCGAGAAAAGACTTATGCAGTTGAATAAGTTAGATGAGTTCAGGCTGCACTCTTATGAAAATGCTAAGCTATATAAATAAAATACAAAAAGATGGCATGACAAGCATATCAAGCCGTGTTACTTTGAGCCAGGCCAACAGGTGTTATTATTTAATTCTAGACTACGACTATTCCCTGGGAAGCTAAAATCGAGATGGTCAGGTCCTTTTGAGGTGGTGAGAGTCACTCCTTATGGTGCAATCGAGCTGCGAGCTTTAAATAGTGAACGGAAATTCTTGGTCAATGGTCATAAATTCAAGCATTATTGGGGAGGAATGATTAACCGTGAGAAGACCAAGGTTGTACTCGTTGACGAGTAAGCGAGACTCTGCATCGTGCCGCGACGTTAAATCAGGCGCTTGTTGGGAGGCAATCCAATTTTTATCGCTTTCCCAATTTAACTTCTTAATTTATTTTTCTTTAGAATAGATAGAGTATTGCACTTTATTTATAGGTATAAAAATATTAGATGTAATTGTATAGGACATGTAAATTGGGTATATATAGATTTCGAGGGATCGGGATGTTTATTCAAAAAAATAAAATAAATAAATAAATAAATGATTGCGTGAACAGCGCCCAGGCTAGCGCCCGGCGCTGCCTAGGGCGCTGTAGGCAGAATACCCCATAACCCCAACGCCAGGGAAGGCGTGAGGCGCCAGCTGGGGGGTCAGGTAAGTTTTCAATTTTTTGTATTTTATTCTTAACCCATATCCATTTAACCCAACACAAATACCCATTTACACTAATACTAATACCCATATCCTTTCCCAAACCCACCCAAACACCAACAAACAAAAACAAAAACATCAACGCTGCTGCCTGCATCCTCTTCTTTTTCTTCTTCATGAAATTTTTTTCAATTTTCTATTCTCTCTCGCACTCCTTCTCCAGGTATGTTCTTCTTTTCTTCTATTTATTATGTGTTTTCATTAGTAGTTATCCACACTTCCATCCCCAAGACCGCCAATTCCCCATAGTTTCATATTATATTTTCTCACTCCCTTATGTAGTTCTTATGACACCTTGATGGTGGGTGTGTTGTTTTGGTCAAATTTGTGTGTTTCATGTGTATTCGGAGTAGTAAACTAGAATTCCCTCTACTTCGTTGAAAATTGAGAGGGCCATCATGTTCCACCATTGTTGAAATATAAGAACACACTTCATGCCCACATTGTGTTTGTTTAAATGCTTAACTGAAAATTTTTGTGAACCGGTAAAGTCTGAGTAACCAGATGCACTTATGTATGCATTTGGGATAAGTTTGGGGTGTCTAGGGGTGCTTTTACAAGTTGGGGAATGTGGCTTTGATGCAGAATATGTTCTTACACCATTGCTCTTGTATGTTGTATGTTGTACAATCTTGTAAGCTAGCCTAATTTAGCATACTTTAGTATTTGTGAAAGGTGTAGACCATATGCCTTTAGCTGACCTTATTGAGTATTCACGTTGCCATGATCAATCATTATTGTGTAGCATGGGGAAGTCTTGAGTACCCATTGTTTTGAGGTGCAACACTTGTACTTGTGCCTTCGGTTTTAAGTGTGGGGTCATTTGAGGACTTGCATGCCAACCTGAGGCATATGTCTTGAACCTTTCTCACATTCATGTTTACTGGTGTTTCAGGATACTATGGCTCATGATAGCACTAGCAAAGGCAAAGGCATTGGAAAATACTCTACCACCTCTCCGGTGACCAAAAAGCGCAAGTAGGGAGAAAGCTCTTCACGGCCATCCAAAGGGAAATAGGTCGCTGAGGGATCTCAGCAAGTGCCATTAAGGCCGAGGCCTCGTTTGTACTTGGTTGATGATGCTGATATTGCTTGGCATCGAGACTTCGTGCAGGCAGGATGGTACGTCTTTGAGATGGGGATTAATACCGCAGCCTTAGAGAGGAAATTCCCGAATATACTTGCCAGGCTGCGAGCTCTAAAGATGGACAAGTTCTTGGAATGCCTGGGGCCTGCAAACCTGAGCATGATACGAGAGCTATATGCTAACTGGAATTATCAAAGCTGCACTTCACATATACGAGGAAAGGATGTGCCGCTGGGCAGGGAGTATTTGTGTGACTATTTGGGGGTTGAGAATGCCGACCCAAGGAGACTCCAACGCTTGATCCAAAGGCCAAAATATTGGTCGATTCTAATGCTAAGTGGCTACGGAAATAGGGCAACATACACCTCTCCATGGTTCGCGCAGACTTCAACAACACTGCCAAGGTGTGGCAAAACTTTGTGCAGGAGAGACTAATGCTGGCGGAGCATAGCAGTGATTGGACTCGTGCTAGAGTGTGTCTCATCTTCTCCTTGATGACCGGCCGACCAATTAATGTCGCTGAGATCATGCTCAGTGAGATGGCCCGCACCAGGTTTGGGCGACAGATTCGGCGGTTCTTCTTTGGCAATTTACTGACTCAATATATAATGTTTCGCGGAATGCCAGAGTATCCCGGACATGATGAGGTGGTGGAGGCACCGTCAGGGCTTATGGACATCACATCTATAGTGGAGACATCGTCCAAACTCACCCCCGCTGCTCGAATGGAGCGAGAGGAGAACTTCAATAGGTATATTTATAACGCTTTGAACTTGCTCATGAGCAGGGCCGGCATTACTGATGAGGAGCGTATGCATTTGCGCGATGACTTGTCCAGCACGTCCAAGGAGTTGTTGGGGATTGCACCTAGCAGCCCCGTTCACCTGTCGGAGGACGTCAACACTACCAAGGGCTCAGATACTGAGGATGAGGATGGAGATGGTGCTACAGGGCCTATGACTTTGGTGCCTTTCGGATCGGATGCTGATGACACCGGCACTGCTGGGAGAGTAGACTCTGATTGACAGGGAGTTTTTCTTTTCACCCTACTCTGTTTTACATTTTTACTTGCATCGAGGGCTATGCATCGTTCAAGTGTGGGGTGGGTGGAATACATGTGTTGTAATTGCATATTATGTATAAACTGGTTTTGTTTTTGTTCTTTTAGTAGTTGTTTTGGTTCTTTTAGTAGTCCTAGTGTAGTCAATTTAGTGTAGTATTAGTTGCTTAAAAAAAAAAGTGAAAAAGCTCGGACTTTTCCCGACGATGGATCTGTTGGACAATTTTCTTGAGGGATAAAGTTTGATTAAAAACACCAAAAGATTTTTATTTTTTAGGATAGTTAGGTAGTATTCCTTGGTTTTTCTTTGGGCACCGGTTCTTTTCCAAAGATGTAGCTCGAACTGGGCTCTTTAATTTCTTTGCAGGAGTAGTTTAGGAAGAAACTGAGTCGTTCTGAGATACTCATTGACATGGTTGATGCTGGCACATTAGGCTATGACATACATTCTGTTTTCCCGTTTATTTGATTTGAATTGTTAAGCCTAAGTAAAGTAAATAGCCTATTTTGTGATGCCTTTTCTCAGTTGTTTGACTTGTATGCCACATAGTGCAATATTGCTTAAATTTCTCAATTACGTGTGCTTGCTTGACTTGAGAGTTGAACAGAACCGTCTCGATTGAGTCATGTGCAATGTGTGAGTAAGGATTTGTGATTTTCTGTGCTATCCTGTGTAGTCTAAAACTTGCCCCGTGTGTTAATTGAAGCGAAATTGTAAGTTGGGCTAATCTAGGAGATGATGTAGGCATTTTCTTGCTTGATCATAGATGTGCTTGTCACATAAAAATAAAATTTTCCGTTGCTAGCCCCTTTGAGCCTATAGACCTTTTCTTTGGCACCCACATTACAAGCCATACCTCTATTTTGTTCTTAATTTGATGTTGATTGAACCTTTACCTCCTAAGGCACTTAGTCTCTAAAAGAAGTAAGGTTAGAGATTGGGGAGTAGCTTTTGAGTGGAACCATGGAAGGGCCCGTTGGTGCACTAAAGTTGAAATCAAAAGTCACTAGCCGATGAGCTTTAATGTGTGGAGTGTGTGAAGAAAAGAAAAAAAAAATGATAGTGAAAGTATGTAGAAAACACTTCCAATTCTTATTGATTTGTGCTAGTGGAAATATAGAAGTGCTTAATTGAAAAAGAGAGCTATGTGAACAAGGCAAGTGAATTGGTTGAGAAGAAAGGTGCTTGAATTGTGAATGTAGTGTATTAAAGTGCTTAGGAGGGTTAGTCACTATTTCTACATATATCCTACCCATCCCTTAGCCTACATTACAACCTTAAAAGTCCTAATTGATCTTAGATTTGGCTAGCTTAAATTAGTAGAGATCTACACTACAGGCAAGCTTATGGTACGACCACGGGATGCATATGAATTCTTTGTGAGAGTGAGCGAATTTTGTGCAATTGTGCGATGTCGTTAATATATATTCAAAAGCATATTTGAATGTGGACTATCTATATTCACTCTTTTGTTTGTTGGTAAGGGCACATGATCTCATGATTGATTGGTAATGTTGTAAACTTTCTTGTTGGGTAAGTGCATGAATTGGGGGTGCTTAGTGGTTGCAAGTCGACTTTTGAGGTTGGGTGGTGACGAATAGGTTATTGAAATATATTAAATTGAAGTATTATACTTGGGTATGCTTAACGGGAAGAATGTGAATTTTTGTGTGTTCATGCTTGCGTGCCGGTATTGATCGTGGTCAAGAGTATAGCGTATGGTTAAAAGCTCGAGTGCTCTCCTATGATATGAAGTTTTTACGTAGTTGGGAGGTTGTTAGATAGTCCCATTGCTCGAGGACGAGCAAGAGTCTAAGTGTGGGGTGTTGATGTTTAGCTTAAAGCATATATATTTCTATGTATATCGCCTCATATTTGACTCTTGTTTCGTGAAATTGGCATGTTAAATATTATGATTTATATTAATTTGAAGTGTTTTTATGTGTAGGAATGAGTCGGGAGCAATTGGGGGCGAAACGCGCAAGATTTGAGCCAAAACGAACAAAACCGGACGAATAGAGCATCTGGGCGCCACAGGCAGCGCCTGGCGCCACCTGTGGCGCTGGAGGCAGAATGGCGAATTGAGGCAGCGCCCTGGTGGGTGCCTAGCGCTACCCAGGGCTCCGGTGACGTGATTTTGTCCAAATTCGCCCGGGACAAGGTTATTTCGGCCCTACACCTACCCAACACGTATAAAAGCAAGACTAAACCTATTTTTTGAAGGGAGAGACGCCACTTTGGAGGAAAAACACACACGGGATCATTAGGAAGCGGAGAATTCTCAGTTTTCTTCATCTTTTTCTAGTATTTCCAATTGATTCAGAACTTATGCATTTGTGTGATTATATTATGAGTGGCTAAACACCCATTGTTCTAGGGTTGTGATTAGCCATGAATATTGTTGTTTAATGTTAACTTAACCTTGATTATAATTCACCAACATATGGTTGTTTCTTCAATTCTGTGTTTAATTGCTTAATTGTTTGGCCAGCAGTTAGGTTCTATTTACTATCTATGNTCAATTTGGAGATAACATCTGGAGGTCTGAATCATAAAAGCTAATTTAAGTTAGAAAAATTTCCTGCTCAAATTCACTATTTGACATTAGCTAAATTTTGCACTATTGAGATTCGATTTTCGAGATAAAGCAGTTTAGTTTGTAATCTTAGTTGAGACTCTGTAAAACCATGAAAGATATACCAGTTTTGCTGCAGCATAGCAGAAAATGGGATGATAACAATAATTTCATAGCTTTCATGTTGATGTAATTCTAATAAAGCTGGAGAATGAAGTAGAACAATAGTTATTCAATATGCTATTGCTCAAGGATATCAGCCAATTACAATTTGCAGGGATATGAATATTAGTGTTCACATGGAATGGGAAAAATGGAGTGCATGGATGACAATACTTCTACTATGTGTGGCTGAAGTTTAGCTTAAAGCATATATATTTCTATGTATATCTCCTCATATTTGACTCTTGTTTCATGAAATTGGTATGTTAAATGCTTTGATTTATATTAATTTGAAGTGTTTTTATGCGTAGGAATGAGTCGGGAGCAATTGGGGGTGAAACGCGCAAGATTTGAGCCAAAACGAACAAAACCGGACAAATTGAGCATATGGGCACCACAGGCAATGCCTGGCGCCACCTGTGGCGCTGGAGGCAGAATGGCAATTTGATGCAGCGCCCTAGTGGGCGCCTGGCGCAACCCAGGGTGCCGGTGACGTGATTTTGTTCAAATTCGCCTGGGACAAGGTTATTTCGGCCGTAGACCTACCCAACACGTATTAAAGCAAGACTAAACCTATTTTTGAGAGGAGAGACTCCACATTGAAGGGGAGACGCCACCTTGGAGGAAAAACACACACGGGATCGTTAGGAAGCAGAGAATTCTCAGTTTTCTTTATCTTTTTCTAGTATTTCCAATTGATTCAAAACTTATGCAATTGTGTGATTATATTATGAGTGGCTAAACACCCATTGTTCTAGGGTTGTGATTAGCCATGAATATTGTTGTTTAATGTTAACTTAACCTTGATTATAATTCACCAACATATGGTTGTTTCTTCAATTCTGTGTTTAATTGCTTAATTGTTTGGCCAGCAGTTAGGTTCTATTTACTATCTATGCTATGCTTGGGAAAGTCGTGTTTAGATTAGAGAAGAGTTGAAGAGAGCATGACCTTAACCTTTAGGGGGAGCAGATTTGTGGTTAGGATAGGAATATACCTAATCACCGTGCTTACTTAAATATCGTGATCTTAATGCGTTCTTAATAGATTGATTTCGTAGGAATATAGGCGTTAATCTATTGAGAATAGGTGAGTATTACTTCGGAAGAAGGCTATGAGAGCATTTATCGATTAATTAGCAACCATGAGTGAATTATATGAAAGGGAGAGTTAATTCGAGCACAATACGATTGGTAAATCGATCACGACCTTGGAATACTCTTCTCTACTAAATAAACAACAATCAACTAGTTACTTGATAATTTAGTTATTACTTAGAATTGTAGTTTATCATAATTAAACTCTTGAAGTTGAATTTAGCTTGACGGAATAACAATATTGGTGTGTTAGTGAGTAGTTGCTATAAATCCCTATGGGTACGATATCTGGACTTCCAAATCCTATATTACTTGTTGGCCACGTATACTTGCGTGTGCGTTTGGGAGCAACAGAGCACTACAACCGAATGGTGTTGCAGAACGTATGAATAGTGTGCTTTGTGATAGGGCACGAAGCATCAATTCACATTCATGTGTTAGTAAGGATTTTTTGGCTGATGCAATTAGTACAGTTTGTTATTTGGTCAATAGATCCCGGTTCGCCTACTAATTATTCAAATTTAAGGATATTTAGTTGTCTTTCTTATGCTAATGTGAGGAATGAAAAACTTGAGCCGAGGGAAAAGAAGTGCATATTTCTAGGGCATGCAACTGGTGTGAAAAGTAATAGGTTGTGGTGCATAGATTAAAAGACTCCAGGGCTAATTATTAGTAGGGATGTAACCTTTAATAAATATGCCTCACTGGACGGTCAGAGGAAAAAGGCAATAGCAGAAATAGATCTTGGTGTCAGTAACCGCATAGAGCTGGATATTGAATCTCCACTAGCTCAGCCCAGTAGTTCTAAAGTAGAAGAAGTGGAGGAGGTGCATAATATTAATCCAGTTGATAATGTCGATGCACCTGCACAACGACAACCATATAGCATTGCAACAGGCAGAAAGATGAGAGTGATCAACCGACCGCAAAGGTTTACAAACGTAGGTGATGGGAATTTTCTTGGATATACGAATCCTATGGAATTTGCTTTGGCAGTTGCAGAAACCGTTTGATGCATTTAAGTATTATAACTATCTAGAAAGTATTCCCAAGTACAGAACCAAATCGACGGATTAGTGTTATGGCAGAAGAGATTGACTCCGTTAATAATTTTGAGCATTGCCTAGACTTGGTTGTTGTAAGTGGCAATAGGTAGAGCTCTTGCGAGGGTTGAGGGAAAAGTAGAGAGACGTTGTTCCTATTAATGGAGAATATTCAAGCCAAGGGGAAGATTTGTTATTTTGTGGCTTGAATTATTTCTTTGTATTTTCAGGAAACCCATAATCCCTATAGGTTTGGAAAAATCCATTGTTCTGATATATTTGGGAAACGAAAACTTATTGTCCATATGAAATTGGAAAACTTTTCTCTTTATAGATTTGGGATCTATATTTAGGGGTTGTAGTTGAAAATTCTATAGATTGTATTGTGCTTTTCTTCTCATTCATAGTGGAAAGCTCTCTCTGCTCCTGCACCGAGGATTATGCTTAGCCGAACCTCATTAAATCCTTGTGTTGGTATTTCTTCTCTCTTTACTTTGTGTGTGATTGTGTGCTAGTTAACCCACGATTTTCCGCAACAATTGTTGGGCTAAACTAGCCCAAATACTCTCTTAATATGGTGTAATATTGTGCGCTTTGGACCAAATCCGCACGATTTTCCCCATAAGGCCTCAATCATTTAAGAGATCCCTACACCTTATATGTAGGCTCCCAATCTTTTCAACTACCAATGTGAGACTTTGTTCGACACCCAACAGTCTCTCCCTCGAATTAAGTTTCACGTGGCTCACTACCACGATCTTCCCCTCGAACTAAGTTCTATGTGACAATTGCCACGATCCACGGGTCAATTTCTGAGATTCACTATGTGTCACCCACATTGTTAGAGTATTATTGCAATCGAAGGCCGCAACTGGCTTCTTCTAGTGTGCGCACCGCCCACACCATCACTTTGCCATCTCCATACTCCTCCTGCCGAACCTGCGCTTTGACACCAACTGTTGGGCTAAACTAGTCCAAGTACTCTCCTAACATGGTGTGGTATCGTCCCCTTTGGGCCAAATCCGTACGATTTTTCCCAAAAGGCTTCAATCCATTAAGAGATCCCTACACTTATATGTAGGCTCACAATCTTTTCGGCTACCAATGTGGGATTTTGTTGGCACACCCAACACTAGTATTTATTATGCAGGTAACGGCTACGAAGAAATATCTCTTTTTCTTCATTTGTCATCATCGGGAAAAGGAATATGGGAAAACTTTGTCCTCCTAATTTCTAAGATAATTCGTGATCTTAACGTAGAGTCTGGATTTACGAAAGTGGAGGAGGAGTTGTATAGAAGATGATTTAAAATAATTTTTTTTTTTTTTTGACTAACAGGTGGAGGTGAAGGAAAAAAGACAATTTTGAGCATTAAGCTAGGAATTTTGGAGAAGGGTTGGTCAATTTATTGCTCGCAATTTTATATTGCGTTTCTACAAGAAACGTTGCTTCAATTTTCACAAGATTATTATGAGATGCCCTACAAAAAGCGGACCTAGATAATTATAAATTTAAGGCACCTGTATTTACTTTTATCAGATGCAGTGCATTTATCCATTCAAATTATTTTCACATAAATTTTCCCAATCCATAATAACTGGGTGATATGTTCCTAGAAGAGAAAGAAGTTAAACACATTATATGATTGGTTCAGCACATTCAATGTATGTCGATTAGGCAATAGAAATAAAGAAGTTCAGCACAGCACATTTTTAGTCCTCCTAAGTCCCAATTCATAATGTTAACATATAACTTTAAAGCAACCATATTTGGTAAATCAAAACCTATTTTCTTATGTACGTGTTTGTGCTATCTATCTCTGAACCTAGACCACAAATGACAAACAGAAAATATTCCAAAATGAGAAAGTTTACTACATCTGATATTTTTTTATCAGGATGGATCTTGGAAAATATGGCTACATTATCATTCTCATTCTCAATTTATTTGGAATTATCATATCCATGCCCATTATCATTATCCCCCTCATAACAGTTGATAAATTTTGTCGTGAAACTTCAATGTCAATGTTTTTAATTGCTGGAATCATGATATTTACTTGGTCATTAGCTGGTCTCATAAGTTCATTATGTTGTTGGAAAGTTGGTTTCCAGGAATTTATTTATATGAGGTCACAGGTTTTTATCCTATTTATAGTAGTTCTTTTGGGAACAATGGCGTGGTGGCAATCTAGAACAGATTCTCGTTTGTACACATTTTATGACTGGGAAACTTTTAAGAATTGTATGGTGAAGAAACAAGTTTGTCAAAGAAATTTAAGAACTGGATTGGAGAGACTGTCTCCATTTGCTTCACATTCCCTTCAGGTGAATGTTTTGTTTTTTCTTTTGAGTTTTTCTGCTATACAAAATTCAAAACCAGATCAAATCTGGGCGTGACAAAACGAGCTAAGTTAACAGACCGCTCATAACCCAACCTGCTGAAAGTTCGGTTGGATCGATATGAATTTGTCAAAATGGTGATCAAATTGTGGGTCATAACCCAACTCATCCAACATGATCCAACCTCTTCCTCCTCTCTTTTCTTTGCTTTTGACATAATTCTCAATCTCCAAATTGGCATAATTCCCAAGTTCTTCCAAATGGATAAAAATTTCCGATCCTCAAAATTTGATTTTTATACGCTTTATTTTAGCTTGAATTTTTGCCCATCAGGGTACATTTGTTCTGATCCATTTTGATTAAATCAAAAAATAGTTCATGATCCAATCCCTTTAAACTTGGTTGAGTTGAACTGGTTACAAATGAACGGGTTGATTTTCCGTTGTCGCATCTAGTTGTGACCATGCGCCTAAGATAAGCGGGTGGTTACCGCACTATTTCATTCAGTTATTATGATATGTTACACTATCAATTTGATATCTTATTCTCCACTTTTCATTTGTCCTTCATGTTTAATTTTTCTTTTATATTTATCGTATGGTTGTCTTGTTTTAGGATGCTTGCTGCAAGTACCCCAAGATATGTGACGGTGGTAGGAATATGTCCAACAAGGAGAGCAAAAACCCACACCCTTTAACTTGGATGGAAATATATGATGGTCTCCCAGTCACTGACAATAATCAACAAGGTGAAAAACAAAACAAGTCTAATAATGAAACTGTTGAAGATTGCGGCAAATGGAGTAGTGATTCCAATAAGCTTTGTTTCGATTGCTATGCGTGTAAAAAAGGATACTTGGACAAGCAAGATCAGAATTGGGCTACTGCATTATCGATCTGTGTTGTTAACAGTGTTGTCCTCCTTTCATTTTCTTGTTACTTTTATAGTAAGAATTTTGAGGAGCCTAATCAGGGAAATACCAAAAGCAGCAAAGTCCATCCTGTTGATGTATAGGATATGTAACAAAGTAAAGATATTGTTACTATGTATCATATTTATGTACGTACGTGTCTTCGGAGAGTAGAATGGTGACAAGATAACTGGTTTCTTTTGTGCAGTTGTTTGTAACTTTGTTTCTGTGCGAATTTAAGACCGTAACAGGAACGAGATCTGCATACCTGTTAACGAATTGACACAGCAGATTGGTAGAAGAGTTCTATCAATAAAATTACCCAAGCCCTCTTTGAATCACTAGGAACAAAGTATATTCCACAAACTAAATGCCCTTTTACTATGTGTATATTTGGAGAAGAGAGAAGAAGAGAAGTTCCTTTGAGGAGGAGAAGGAGTACATTATTTCTTGCAGATAAAGAGAGGAGCAATTTTCAAAGTTTCTGTCACACTTTATACGTTAATTACTCCACTATTAGTAGTGGTTGTATTGGTTTAAACTGCTAAGATAACTTTCATTTAATCTTTTAATTTTACCCCCTTTTTAAATGGGTTGGGTCAGTTCACCTGGGTGACCTACGATCCAAGCCCAAATAACCAATATCTCCCACTTAATCCATGGTGGACCGAACAAAAAATAGTACCATGTTAATTACATTTATAATTCAGACTAGCAAATAGTTCTTGCGACCTACGGGTATCATCAAAAGTTATACCTATTAAGGTTGTACAACAGCTCCATGTAAAAATTCAATCACATACGAAAAGGATTTACTACTAACATGAGACCTTATTACTCATAATACCCCAAAAATCATTAGCTACTCTAATAGTGCCACGACTCAAAATCTCACCATAAAGGTCGTGATGGTACCAAGTTCCTAAGATTGGGTAGGCCTATCACATCATGATACCAATCAGAATGTAACAACTTTAGAATTTAATAAAAGCTCTAAAATATAATAAAACATCCTAACATGAATACAATAAGCAACTTCCCTAAACCTGGTAATTCTTAGTCATAAGCTTTACATTGAGTGTACATGAAGTCTCAACAATACATCACAGTTTGAAAAACATAAACAGTAAAAAAAAGAAATAGAATGGGGACTCTGAGGCCTGCGAATGAAACGACAAGTATACCTTGAAGTCTCCAGCAGCTCGACACTACTCTCTAACGACCCGCGTGATCTGAGATACCTGGATCTATACAAAGAATATGCAGAAGCGTACTATAAGTACACCACAGTTGGTACTCAATAAGTATCAAGACTAAACTCGGTGGAGTACTGACGAGGTTTAAGTCAAGACACTCGCTGGTCAATTAACATGTACGAAATATCAAAGACTGGCAACAGGAAGAATAGCATAAGGCAATAACTATAAATCTCATCAGAACAAGTGGTAATAATTTAATACAAGTAAAAGCTCAATTTTAAAAACACATCATCAAATAGAATCGCACACATGTGGCACCTCGTACCCACATTATCAATTACCCTCGCACGGCAACGACCTCGTGCCACAATATAAGTCCACCCCGTACGACAAAGATCGCGTGCCACAATATAAGCCACACTCGCGAGCCAAAAATCTCGTGCCACCACGTGTATCATACCCGTGTTAGTTACCAATAACATGTTCAAGAGGAATTTATCAAGAATCAAATAAAGTAATGCATGATAACAACTATCTTTTTATTTCAATCTGTTACGCTTCCAACAACTCAACATAATATGAGGTAAAGTAGCAACATTGACTGGTACTTCAAGAGATAGTAAAAGGTCAAAAGGTATTTCAAAGAAAATTCAATATGACTTTTTCAGGTTTTCACATAATGAAGAAGTAGAGATCCATTCTTCTATTACTCTTTTGGTCGATTAGCACAGATAGTATGAAATACCTGCTACAGTGGTCTTTCCTTAATCTGACGAGTGTGTATCATTCCAAAATATATAAATACCGTACACATCTTGGTCTAGACAACTCCAAATGTCTATTTGAGTTTTTCATTCTAACAATTCTCAAACAACTTCTTAGAAAAGCTCGCATCTGGCTTACAGAACAAACTATAACGGAGCGGTGGAATTCATAAGTCTTACTAGTTATCAAGATCGACATTCACAAATAAACATGACCTCATACTAACCAAGGTTTTATTATGTCTCATCTCCTCATGTTTCTCAGCGTAAGAGGTGATTTTTTGTGTAAGAGAGCCAATCTTGTACCTTGTTCGACACACTTTATCAACAACAAAAATCATCACGGGCATACCAGATATGAACATAAATTCAAAAGTTAAATATTGACAAGCATCTTATAATAATCAAGTTATTTTACAAAACATAAATATGGTCATATCATTCGCAAACTTAGAGCCATAATATGTATCACGACCCAAAATTCACTAGTCCTTATGGCACCTAATACGACCCGCCAGCTCAGCTAATTAATAGTTAACACAATTTTAATAAAAATAAAGGTGAACAACAAATGATAAAACTGGATTCCATACAATATCCCAAGAACTAGTAGAACAAGACATGAGCTACTAAGACTAGATTATTGCAAAAACGGATATGAAATAAATTCAACTTCTGTTTGAAATGTACTTAAACAGAATTCAACTATAGAACTACCTAGGGCAAGTGGTAGCCACATCCAAAAGGCACAAACATCTTCAGGGTCAGCTTCCGTCACCACCCGCAGCTCCGCTCCATAATTTGCACGCAAGATGCAGAAGTGTAGTATGAGTACAACCGACCCCATGTACTCAGTACGCATCTTGACTAACCTCGGTGAAGTAGTGACGAGGATTTTTAGTTAAAATATACTCACTGGTATAACATGTGTAGAAGACTAGCAATAGAACAATACTAGAACATAACAAAATATATTACAAGCAAACAAATATGTGAACTAATAAATGATTTCTAGAAGAACCACGATTAATATTCCTCAATATCACGACCAGTCCTTTCCTTAGAGCGATAACCAGCAAATCACAGTAATAAATCCCTAACTTTCATAACGTGAGAAATATATTCAAGACATCAAATCAAATGGCACAGCAACACCCTTCATGCATTTATCCCATCCTCACCAGATCTACATATAACAGTACCAACCAGGTGAAAGAAATGCCGATAATAGTAATGACAAGGTAGGAAATACACAAGTAGCAATGATGAACAAGGAAGTACATATGGACAACAGTAATAGACTAGGAAGGAGGCATAGGAATGATGACATCAATTAGGAAAGAAGAACATAATTTCACCTAACTAGCATGGTAGAAGGCATAGATATAGATAAAACAAATAAGAGGGCAAAATAATGATCTTTATAAGCTAACAAGTAGAGGCATGAATGGCTAACATGGTAGAAGGCTTATACTAAAGTACAACAAACTAGATACGACATGGATGTAGATATAACCGCAGGAAGGAAGGTATGATCTTTGCAAGTTAAACATATAGAAGGCATGGACAACACAACAACAATCGAGATAGAGGACAAAGACAGAACAACAGTGACAAGCCACGTAGATAACATAGGTGCAACAACAACAATTCCAGGTAACGGCATAAATGTATACACAAGGAAAAAGATATCACAACATAATGCATGTCCCTCGTCCTCGCTTGAATAGAATCACCCTTCGTGCCATGAACTCATGATAACATAAAAGGCATGGTAATATAAATGAAATGGCACGCGATCGCCCTTCGTGCTTTACACTCTCCCTCACATGATAATATAAATGAGATCAAGATAATATAAATTAAATGGTACAGCATCACCCTTCGTGCTTTTAGTCTCTTTTCGACATCACCCTTCGTGCTTTACACTTTACTTCACATGATAAAATATATGAAATGACATGGCATCACCCATCGTGCTTTACACTCTCCCTAACATGATAATATATATACAATGGTACCGCACCACCCTTCGTTCTTTACACTCTTCCTCACGAAGCATATATATATCAATGACAAACAAGGCATGAAGCATAAATAACGTCAAGGAGAGTGGTTAAACGAATATTCCAAATGAACCCCATCACAACTTTCAAGCCAACAATAGTTCAATAAACCCTCAAGAACATTATTGTCCTAGTATTTCAACAAATATCAAGAATGATCTACAACAAGAGTGTAAAATCTAATATTTCAAGAATAACGGCCGTAGCAATGTATTAGTGATTAAGCATAATGATGACCGAATTAGACACATCAATGTTTCTCAGAATTCCGTCAAATTTTAATCAAGTTATAATAAACTAAATCCTAATTTCATTTAATTCCATATTCTTAATGATCTAGAAGTCAAGTAAAACATGAAGCAAGAAGGTCACGTAATTCTACAAGGCGCAATTTATAGTATAATTTACCCTCGAGCATGATTAACCCTCGCACATGCATATATGCTCGTCACCTCATATATGTATCACCCCCACCCCCCATGTAGTAAATAATGTCAATTAGTAGAAAAAATTCCCTCAACAAAGTTAGACAAGACACTTATCTCAAACGAGCCAAATCGATACCCTAGAAGAGCCATCACGCTCAAATCATCCTCCGAACGGCTCGAAACTAGCCAAAAGCAACTCAAAGGCATCAAAATAATACCTAGAAAACAATTTCAAATGATAAAGGTCGAATCTTTGATCAAAATCCCGAAGTCAACTTAAACATCAAACCAGGGCTCGCACCTCGGAACCAGATGAAACTCACAAAATCAGGTAACCCATTCAATTACGAGTCCAACCCTACTAGTTTCACTCAAATCCGACTCTGAATCGATGTTCAAAACTCAAAAATTCACTTTATGAAATTTTAGGCAAAATCCCCCAAATTTCTCTTTAAAATTCATAATCCAATCACCAACAACGAAGATAGAATCACGGAATATAATCAAAATCGAGTAGAATACACTTACTCCAAATCCATGTGATGAAAATCGCCTCCAAATCGTCCAAATCAGAGCTCCACAACTCAAAATGTGATAAAGTAACTCAAAGGTCCGAAATAGAGTACTTATTTTCTCTATCCAGTGGTCCTCTGCGCGGTCGCGTGAGACCCACTCGATCGCGATGCACAGAATGAGCTCAGCCAAAACAATACGCTTCGCCTTCGCGTCACTACCCTTGCGAACAATATGAACACAGGCCCAACACAACGTGAACACGTCCATAGTCATGAAAACACGAAGAAGGAAGTCCCAAGCTCTCAGCTGCTCCGCGATCGCGAAACTCCACACGCGAACGCGATTTACCAACCCCTTAACCTTCGCAAACGCGCTTCACCTCTCGCTAAGGCGGTGAAGAATCAACCAGCAGCTCCCAATACTCTACGCGATCACGTAGAATGCTTGAAACACCAGAACCAGCAGAGAATCAATTATGCCAAACATGAGGAAAAGGGTCCGAAACCAACCTGAAACTCAATCGAGCCCTCGGGACCCTATCCGAACATATTAACATGTCCCAAAACATAACACAGACCTACTCGAGACATCAAATCACACATAACAACATCAAAACAACGAATCCCACCTCAAATCGATTTTGAACTTTCACTTTCCAAATCTCGTGCCGAACCACATCAAATCAAATCAGAATAAACTAAAATCTTGCACACAAGTTCCAAATGAATTAACGAAGCTACTCCAACTCTAGGAACCGAAATCCGAACCCGATATCATCAAAGTCAACTTTCGGTCAAACTTATGAACATTCTAAAACTCCAAATTGCCAGCTTTCACCAATTAACGCAAAAACCTTCAAGAAACATCCAAATGCAAATCCGGGTATACGCCCAGGTCCAAAATCTCAATCCGGACCTAACGAACCATCAAATCTTCGATCCATGGTCACATACACAAAAAGTCAAACTTAGTATTCCAACTTAGAGCTTCCCAGTTGGGAATCTTTCTTCTAAATCAACTCTGGATCACCTGAAAAACTAGAACCGACGATTCACACAAGTCAAAATGAATCATATGAAGCTACTCAAGACTTCAAACAGCTGAACGGAATGCAAATGCAAAAAACGACTAGTCGCGTTGTTACATCCTCCCCCACTTAAACATATGTTCATCCTGGAACGTGCCACGAGTCGTTCCAAGGTCATCAAATCACGGTGTAACCCTACCATGCGCATACCCAGAGGTCATCCCATGTCACCCTAATCCATATAAGCCTAACGATACAACATAACTGAAGATCCTTAATTCAACCTTAGCCCATAAGCCATAGAACCCAAATTTCCAATATCTAGAATTCCTTACAAGACTCGAATCTCATATTTATACACTGTATAAGTTTGAAAAGTTCGTGCCAAGCCATAACCATGACCCAAGATGTAATCACGTGATATACCACATCACTCAAATACTCACAATGATAACTACTGACCACCATAGCTGCGCAAAAGCAAATCTGGTATAGGAAGTAAACCTCATATCAAATAAAACCTCGCTCAAAACTTTCGTACACTGCTGATGATGAAAGAAACACGCAGAATCTCTTAACCACTCATCTGATCAATAATAGTAGAAGCTCACTCGTCCGACCAGGGCTATTACCCAAATACTTACCGGAAATATGGTATCATTCTTCCAAACATTCCTTATCCCAATACGATAGTGCAAATCTCAGGTCTTGAAACCTCATCTCTGCCAATACAAACAGCCCAACCGACCGGCCCCACCAAAAACTATATGGAGCCCCTCACAACGCGGTCGCAAGCACCAATAAGTAATAATTCAGACATGACAGATAGTAGTAAGAAAGTTAAATAAGAAGGCTACAAGCAAGTTAAGCAGGCAGGGTAAGCACATCATCATTGAGGCGCGCAACCAGATCCAATCACATCAATCCACATAGGGGTATCTATCGAGCCATAATGCTCGGGCTCACTAATCACAAGTACGTCAACATCAAGCACAATAGAGTGCACAAAATATAATTGTGGGAAGATGATTAGGCATAACAATATTGACAAAGACAAAAATAACTACAATGCCATGAGTAAATCAACATTGCGAGGGCCATCTCGCCCATAACGCCATAAGGCCACAGTGAAATTACAATATGCGCGCGAAAATCAAGTAACCTTTCCACCACCCGTCATAGCATAAGGGAGAAACACATAACATAGACCAAGGCGCGAATAACATCCATTTCGCTGGATGATATATATGTGGTAACAGCTGCGCAAGAGCAAGAAATCCGATCCGATATAGAATACACATTCTCATTAGGCTAAAAAATTATCCCCAAACCAAATTCTGATCATCCCCAAATAGGTAATTAACCTTCCAAAAGTCCATAGCAACCTTTCCATAACACCCACCATCAATCATTCAATCCTCAACATTTCTTCACAACTTGCAATCAAGGAATAGTCAGCCAACGAGAACATCTAGTCTCTGAACCTCACGAATACCAGAATCTTCATATCTGATCTCAACACCGCTACTCAAATGGTTGATACGTAACTCATACTCCATCATCTTGTAGATTATACTCACAAGTCAAAATACAATGCACCTGCCAACATGCACACCTTTCTCCGGTCGATATCAAATCCTGCCAGCATAATCTTAAATGCCCAAAATTGTCCATGTCATCAAGAACTCATATCCTTCCCTCCAAAACAAAACTGTAACCTTGTACATACAACTTTTCAACCCCACACGGCGCATCGCCTCTAACATTATAACTCGTGACACTACAAAAATTTCATAATCAACTCTAAACCATGAGCAAGTTGAACATCTCATCAACCGTGAACCTTTCATTTAACTCAATCTAAGAGAATATCACCACACACAATATAGCTTCTATACATGTAGAAAACACCAACTCCGGTCGTGGTAATATCCATGATGAATTCTTCGAAACTCATTAACACATAATCGAGTCATCAGAACCGATCGCCTCTAACTCAAGGGAGTCACACAGTCTGCCAACCCAAAAGTAACTCAATCCCATATGCTCTCTCTGAAGGAAACTTCTGCGAATCCAAAGCCGTTTTTTGCATCTCTCCAATATTGCCATGTAGATTCATTCTTGACATAGAACTACCACCGATCCGATCAGCATTCGCTACCAATCTCAACCTACCCGTACATAAATTCAGAAATCCTTAAATGCTACATAAGACCTGGAACTCCTCAGAACATTCTCGATAACCACTCACCTTACTCTGATCTTCAATACACAACTAATACGCATCGATCAACCCGCGCGTCTCCAGCACATGACTATACAAAGAAATAACCAAGCAATCCCTCGGCCCGGAAACTAAATCAATGCATGATATTACAATTTGATCGTCATTAGCAAACTCCCCCACTTAGCCCGAAATCGTTGAACACATAATCAGTAATCTAAAGTACCATATCTTCATAGCTGCCCCAATTCCCCACGGCTATTTAGCTGAATAAAACTCATGCAATGCTGGTCATAGAACACTCCGAAGTGTAAGGCCCCGTAAAATTTTGCCAAGGAATTTAAGGTTTCGTGGTGAGGTAGACTTACGTGTTTGAGGGTTATGGAAATTCTTTGCGGTGAGCTTGCTCTCCGCGATATGGACTTTTTGGTTTGAAGAATGCATCGAGGTATTGGTGGAACATTTTTGCTGAAGTGCCAATTATGCAGTTAGATTCGCGACCACAAATCCATTCTGCAGGCCGCATAAGCGTCACATAGTTGAGCAGGTAGTAGCTGAATTTTTAGGGTCACTTTGTGGTCTATTATGCGATCGTATAGTAGTTCATGGTTTGCATTTTCATCGCAAATTTGGCTTGAAGAATCATGTTGCATCATTCTACAGTCAATTCTATGAACGCATAAGTGGTCTGCGAACTGCAGATCGATCATAGACCTGTACAGACCGTTTCTAGTTTTTTGGACATCAGTTTTGAGCTCCATTTTGCGGACTGCATACCAGTTCTGCGACCGCAGAACTGAGTTTGGAGGGTCCATTTTTTTATTTTTATAATTCGACCCCATTTTGATAAATAATCTTTGGGGTTTATTTTTTGGCGATTATCTGATGGTTTTAGAGAGAGGTAAGAGCATTTTAGAGAGAGAAGGAGGAAACCAAACATCTTAGTCATCCAATCTTGCACGAACCTTCAAGAATCAAGGAAGTCATTCACTAGATTATCATCTATCCAGGTAAGTTCCTACTCCTAAGCTTTCATGCAATAGGTTATGAGTTCTAGCATATTGTGGGGGTTGGAAATAGGCCATGCATGTGACAATAGGTTATAGTATGTGAGGTTAATGAATTAATTTGGGTACTTTCTTGTTGAAATTGGTTGAGGGAGGAAGATATTACCATTGTAGAGCTTTGTAGTCCATTTTGCATGCTAGGTGTTTGACAAAATTCCTAAGAGAGTTACACTCATGTGAATCCTTCTAATTATTATTTGATTTTTACTATCTTCCTATAGATTATTATTGCTAGAAGTGTTGGGACGTTGTAATAACTTAAGGAAAGCTCAAACAAGATATGTTGTCTAAACTACTCTTTTAGAATCGAATTCCATAATGTTCTCGTAAGTTTCAAGTATGGTTGGCTCAAATTCCTAATTTCTATGCTCCGGGTTATCCCTTATAAAGTTGACTATTCCGAATGAGCCTTATGTCAAAAGATATATGTTTAGAGTATGGGTTGCGTATTATAATGTTATGATTTTGAGTCGTGTTTCAAATGAAAGCTAGTATGCCAAATTGTTTGAGAAAAACTCGATATGCTTAAGACTCTTAATTGCTCATATATGTACCTAAGGTCTTGACTGAAAATGCATTATTGTTAATAATCTATAAAGATGCTTGAAAATGAAACAAGTGAATTGGGGATATAGAGTGTGGCCAATGTGCCAAGAATGAAAGTTATACTTGTGGCTAGTGGTGCCAATGAAATAAGATGATGTGAGAAAGATTATGAAATGAGCTTTGATTCAACTGTTCCAAAATTATTATTTTTTAAAATAGAATGGTTTGTTACTTGTTTATGATTTTAACTTGCGCATCGGTTGGAATGAAATCTATTGTGCTTAAATTCTTCATTTCTAATGAACTTAAAGTTGTGATTTTCGGAATAGTATATATGTTGATATTTGTGGTGATGATCCATGGAAGGAAAGATATGAAAGTGTGAAATTTAAAATACGGTCACCGTGCCTTGAATAAAGAATTTTGTGAACGGCCAACAGTGCCAAGGAAATATTGTTGTTGTGTGGTTAAAAATACTAATGGAGACTTATGCAATGTGAAAGATGATGAGGCAAATATATTTGTACTTTTGTTTCCCTTGTGTGTAAACCAAAAATATTTTGGGGAGTATCATTAGCAAACCGAGGAAGGGTGGGTCAAAGGCTCACACCCGAAACTACACGTGCCGGTGTAGGGGTGGATTATGATGGATTGTGATTATTCCCCATAATTGGGATGAGATTGAAAATAGCTGTGATTTGAAAAATTCAACCCACATGGCATATGTAGGAAGGCGGCCTAGCTGATTGGGTGGAGATCGGACGCCATGTTGTGCACATGGTGGTACTACTCTTGGTAACACCTTTCTTTTGCACCACATGTCAAACCACATTGTTTGTGGGGAGATGGCCTAGCCGATCGGGCGTGATCAGACTCCTTTCTAAAAACACGGTGGTATATCGGTGCTAATGATCTCCCAACCCAAAATAAATATTATTTTCGTATTTTGAAATTTTTTATGTTTTAACTGGGCATTTGGATAATGTTGCTTGTGACTTGTTGTTTCTATGGTTTTCCCTTTCTTATATGGGCATTCTATTTTGAAAGAGGACATTTAGCTTTACATACTAGTATTATTCCATATGTACTAACGTCCCTTTTGGAGGGAGGGGGGGCTGCATCTTCAATAGATGCAGGTGGTTCATCAGCTGGCAACTTTGGTCCTCGTTAGCAGTTACTCCCTATTCAGCAGGTTTTGGTGAGCCCTACTGTATTCTGGGTCGGATATATTTGATGTTATACTTTGTCTTTTGAGGTATAGCCGGAGCCTTGTTGCTGGCATTTCCATATTACTCTTCTGTTGTACTTAGAGGCTCTATAGACAGGTTGTGGGTGGTGTTTGATGTGGGGAACTAAACTAGAGATGTTGGTATTGGGCAAACATGTTTTTTTCATTATATCTATAAACTTGTAATATTTTTAAAGTTATAAATGAAGCTGTTAATGGAAATGAAATGGGAGTCGTTAAAGAAATCTTTTCACTGTTTGATTAATGGAGTGCATCTCCTCTTTATTCATGGATGAGTTTGGGTAGATGGAAATCTAACAGGCTTGCTCGGTGGGGTTCACTCGGCTGAGCGCCGGTCGCGCTCCTCGAGTTCGGGGGGTGACACGAAGACTCTACCAAACGCTGACACGTCCTTGTAATAGTCAAGAAAACTTCCCCAAATGCTCTAAAACGATCATATATGCATTCGATCAAATGGAAAGCTCATATGAAACACATGATCCAAACTCATCACGCTGGAGCTGGCCCACCGACTGTACTCAAATCGACACCTTACCATGAACCCACCTTAATCACAACAGCTAGGCCACCAGCCAGTCTTCCCAAGTCTGTGCTTACCAACCAGATATAAGAACCCGCCTCGTACAAAAATGAACGACTAGAAGACTTAACACCGCATCTGCTCCCGAAACTAGACAGCACATCGCGATGATAATCAAGCATCCATAGCCCTTCGTAATCCATCTGCAGCATCACAGATCGTCGGTGCATAGCAAATACTGTGTGTGCAACATCACATATGAACGAATAGAAAGAATTAAAATCATAGGTTTCAAGATGAAAAAAGGCCGCACGATACGGAAAAAAGAAAGGGAAATTTTCCTAAATACCTTATAGCCTCTCGAACATAGGTATGGACATCATCATACCGATCCGCAAGACTCTACTAGATACTTGATCATGACGCGTAGAACCTACGAACCTAGTGCTCAGATACCAACATGTCACGACCCAAAATCCACTAGTCGTGATGATGCCTAATTCGACCTGCTAGGTCAGCCAATTAATAGTTAACACAAAATTCTAATAAAAATAAATGTGATCAACAAATAATATAACTGGATTCCATACAATATGCCAAGGACTGGTAGTACAAGACATGAGCTACTAAGACTAGATTATTGCAAAAATGGATATGAAATAAATTCAACTTCTCTGGGAAATGTACTTAAATAGGATTTAACTCTAGAACTACCCAGGAACAAGTGGTAGCCACATCCGGAAGGCACGAACATCTTCAGAGTCAGCTCCCGTCACCACCCGCAGCGCACAAGATGCAGTAGAATAGTATGAGTACAACCGACCCCATGTACTAAGTAAGTATCTTAATTAACCTTGGTTAAGTAGTGACGAGGCTTTTCTAGTTAAAAGACACTCACTGATATAACATATACAGAAAACTAGCAATAGAACAATACTAGAACATAACATAATAGAGTACAAGGATAATATATGTGCAATGGCAGGACATCACCCTTCGTGCTTTACACTCTTCCTCACCAAACATATGTATAGCAATTACAAACAAGGTAGGAAGTAGAAATAACGTCAAGGAGAGTGGTTAGACGAATATTCCAAATGAACCCCAATCACCACTTTTAAGCCAACAATAGTTGAATAAACCCTCAAGAACCTTATTGTTTAAGCATTTCAACAAATCTCAAGAATGATCTAGTACACGAGTATAGAATCCAATATCTCAAGAATAACGGTCATAGCAATGTATTAGTGATTAAGAACAATGAAGACAGAATTAGACACATCAATGTTCTCAAAATTCCGGCAAATTTTAATCAGATTATAATAAACTAAATCTTTTTTTGTAACATTTAATTCCATATTCTTAGTGATCTAGAAGTCAAGTAAGACATGAAGCAAGAAGGTCACGTAATTCTACATGGCGCAATTTATAGTATAATTTACCCCCCGAGCATAATTAAAGCTAGCACATGCATATATGCTCGTCACATCATATATGCATCACTCTGCATGTAGCAAATAATGTCAATTAGTAGGAACAATTCCCTCAACAAAGTTAGGCAATACACTTACCTCAAACGAGCCAAATCGATACCCTAGAAGCACCATCCCCCTCAAATCATCCTCCGAATGACTCGAAACTAGCCAAAAGCAACTCAAAGGCATCAAAATAATACCTAAGGAAACAATTTCAAATGATAAAGGTCGAATCTTTGATCAAAATTCCAAAGTCAACTAAAAATTCAAACTCGGGCCCGCACCTCGGAACCTGACAAAACTCATAAAATCTAAAAACTCATTCAATTAGGAGTCCAACCCTACTAGTTCCACTCAAATCCGCCTCCGAACCGATGTTCAAAACTCAAAAATTCACTTTATGAAATTTTAGGCAAAACCCCCCAAATGTTTTTTAAAATTCATAATCCAATTACCAAAAACAAAGATAGAATCACGGAATATAATCAAAATTGAAATTCGCCTCCAAAAATCAAGTAATGAAATTTGCCTCTAAAATCCTCCAAATCCGAGCTCTGCAACTCAGAATGTGATAAAATAACTCAAAGGTTCGAAATTGAGTACTTATGTGCTCTGTCCAGTGGTCCTCTACGCGATCGCGGTTGTACCCACTCGATCACGATGCTCAAAATGAGCTCAACCAAAAAAATATGCTTCGCGTTCGCGTATCTACCCTCGCGAACGCAATGAACACAAGCCCAACACAACATGAACGCGTCCACAGTCATGCAAACACAAAGAAGGAAGTCCAGCTCCCAGCTGCTCCGTGATCGCGAAACTCCACATGCGAACAAGATGTACCAAGCCCTCGATCGCGAAAAATTCCTGAAACACCAGAACTAATAGAGAATCAGCTATGCGTAACATGAGGAAAAGGCTTTGAAACCTACCCGAAACTCATCCGAGCCCCTCGGGACCCCGTCCGAATATACCAACATGTCCCAAAATATAAAACGGACCTACTCAATATCTCAAATCACGCATAACAACATCAAAACCACGAATCGTACCTCGAATCAAACTTGATGAACTTTTGAACTTTCAACTTCCAAATCTCGTGTCGAACTATATCAAATCAACTCGGAATAACCTCAAATCTTGCACACAAGTTCCAAATGACATAACAAAGCTACTCCAACTCCCGGAACAAAAATCCGAACCCGACATCATCAAAGTCAACTTTCGGTCAAACTTATGAACATTCAAAAACTCCAAATTGCCAACTTTCGCCAATTAACACTAAAACCTTCAAGAAACATCCAAATGCAAATCCAGTATACGCCCAAGTTAAAAATCGCCATCCAGACCTAACACAACCATCAAATCTCTGATCCGGGATCAAATACACAAAAAGTCAAACTTAATCAACTCTTCCAACTTTGAACTTCCCAGTTGGGAATCATTCTTCCAAATCAACTTTGGATCACCTGAAAAACCAAAACCGACGATTCACATAATTCAAAATGAATCATATGAAGCTACTCAAGACTTCAAACAGCTGAACGGAATGTAAATGCTAAAAACAACTGGTCGGGTCATTACAATATGTTTCTCAAAGAGGTCTTAAAATATCACCTTTGTAAATAGATCAATTATCATACTTTACGTAGGAATATACTATAAATTTATTTGTCAACTTGCTATGATTTCTCTCACAAAGTAATGCTAGACGTCGATGTGTTTGGTCCTGGTGTGATACGTAAAATATTCTATATATGCAATAGCTGCTGGACTATCATAGTATAAAGCCATGGGACCCTGAGGATTCTTTGTAGTAACCAAGTGCTAAAAGAATCTCTTCAACAAACAGCTTCTTGTATTACAGATGCACAAGCCACGAACTAAGCTTCCATTGTGGAAAGGGTTGTGCAAGTTTGTTTCTTGCTTTTCCATAAAATAGCATCATCATTAAGTAAGAAAATATAGCAAGATGTAAATTTTCTATCATTTCCTGTCACCAGCCCAGTCAAGATTTGTATATCCTCAGAAGATTTTCAATATAACATAGTGAATAATCTGTAATTTCCTTCAAGTACCAAAAAATTCTCTTTACAACTCTCCAATGATCTCTTTCAAATTAGATTGGTACCTGCTAACCTGACACCATAACATAATAAATATCCAAAAGAGTACACATCGTAGCGTAAATTAAGCTCTGACAACACTTGAGTATGGATCCAAGATATTTTTTTTTAATTTTCAATCTTTGGACACATTTCAAGGCTTAAAGTTTCATCTCTCACTATAGGAGTATCCATGGGTTTGCAACTATTCATACAGAAGCATTCCATAATTTTATTTATATATGTTTCGTAAGATAGACTCAGTAACTTTGCACCCAAGGATGTGGCCTAGTGGTCAATGAAGTGGTGAGAACCATGAGATCTTAGGTTCAAATCCTAACGAAGGCAAAAAATACAAGGTGGATAGAGTTACCCGGTACGTGTTGCTGGTGGAGAGTGACATGTATCCCATAAAATTAGTTGAGGTACATGCAAGCTGGCCCGGATACAACAATTATCAAAAACAAGATAGAATCACAACGTTTTGGAGCGGTCTCGTTGGATATTAACTTCAAGTATATAGTCTGCCTCACCCATATCTTTCAAGTCAAATGATTTTGAAAGCCACGACTTAATAGGTTTCAAATAGTCTTGATTATTTCTGGCCAATAAAATATCTCAAATGGCATTGCTTTGAAGACTGCTTCAGGCCAAAATAAATCTTTTCATTTTAAAGACCTTTTTTCTTGACCTTTAATGACGAAACCTACAGGTTGTTCTATATAGATCACCTTATTTAGTTATGCATTGAGAAAAGCTATCATTACATCAATTTGGTATAATTCCAGATTCAAACGTGCAACAATAGCACAAAGTAAGTGCATTGAGGTGAACTTCACAACTGGTGAAAATGTTTACTCATAGATATTCAAGCCTTGACCAACAGATTTTTGTGAGATTTTATATTTTCGAGCCGACTAAAGTTCTTTCTTGTGTTGTGGCGCAGTTGTCTTTGTTAGAGCACATCAATTTTCACCCCTTGATGATTCTCATTTTTTGGTGTTGAAAGACACGGTACAGCAAGGCGGCGCAAAGAAAGTTGTGATTGGAGATAATGGTGTTATGCGACTTTAGGATCGGATTTGTGTTCAAAATGTTGATGGCTTGAGGGAGTTGATTCTCCAAGAGGCTCATAGTTTATGGTACTCTATTCATCCAGCAGTCACGAATATGTATCATGATTTTAAGCAGCATTATTATTGTCAAAAGATGAAGAAGGACATTATTGGGCATGTTTCACGGTGTATGAATTGCAGCAGGTGATGTATGAATATCAGAACCAGGTAATTTGACTCAGAGGTTGGTTATACCGGAGTGGAAGTGGGATCATATTACAATGGTCTTTGGTTCGATTACCACAAATTTTAAGGAAATTTGATAGTATCTAGGTCATTGTTGACAGATTAACAAAATCTGCACATTTCACTTCGGTGATAACTTCTTACACTTAAGAAAAGTTGGCTCTGATCTACATTAGAGAGATCATGCGTTTGCACGGTACGCCCATTTCTATCATTTCAGACTGTGGCACTCAGTTCACATCACACATTTGGGGATCTGCTTAGCAAAAGTTAGACATGCAGGTGAAGTTGAGCACTGCATTCACCCGAAGACGGATGGCCAATTCGAGCGGACTATTTACATCCTTGAGGATATGTTGAGAACCTGTCTCATTGATTTTGTAGGCCATTAGGGTCGGTTTCTACTATTAGCAGAGTTTGCTTACAACAACAGCTATCAGTCCAGCATTCAAATGGTGTAGTATAAGGCTTTATATGGTAGGCTGTGTCGTTCTCCTATTGGTTGCATTTAAGCCTGGTGAGCCTAGGATGTTTGGTACGGATGTGGTTCATGATGCGTTAGATTAGTTGAAGTTGATGCATGATCGTCTTCAGACATTGCAGAGTAGGCAAAAGAGTTATGCGGACAAGAAGGTCCGTGATGTGGCTTTTATGGAGGGCGAAAAGGTACTTTTGCATGTTTCGCCTATGAAGGATGTGATGAGATTTGAGTAGAAGGAAAGTTGAGCCCGAAGTTCATAGGTCCGTTTGAGGTGTTAGAGAGAGTTGGGGAGTTTATTATAGGCTTGCATTGCCTCCCAGTCTAGCAGAGGTTCATCCATTATTTCATATTTTGATGCTTTAGAAGTATCATGAAGATAATTGCATATACTAGACTTTAGCAGGATGCAACTTGATAAGAAGTTGACTTATGAAGAAGAGCCGGTAGCTATTCCAGATAGGCGGGTTTGGAAATTGAGATTTAAAGATATTTCTTCTGTGAAAGTACTTTGGAAAGGGCAGGCGACTAAGGAGGCTACATGGGAGTCTGAGTCCGATATGAGGAGTAGATATTTGCATCTCTTTGCCACTTCCGGTACATTTCTATGTTCGTTCCTGGACGAATGTTTCTTTTAGAGGTGGAGAATATAATAATCCAATACGTCGTTTTGAGTTCTAAATTTTCGTTTTATGATTTGAGGCCTTGAATAGCTTCATTTGATACTTTATGACTTGTGTGCGTGGTTCATTTTGATTTCTGAAAAGTTTTGATATGTTTTGAAAAGGAAACTCTAATTCTAGACCTTTTATGTTATTGGAGTTTACCACGATCTACATTCTTAGTAAACAACCTATGATCGATATTTTTACGATTTTCGTAAGTTCGCATGATGATTTTAAACTTGTACGTATATTTGGTCTGGATCCCGGGTGACCCGAGGCCGTTTCTACGCTTAGAGTTTGAAGTTGGAGATTTGGGTTTATGAATTCTTGAGTTTTGATGCTTAATTCTTGATTTTTGATATTTTTTTGATGTCTTTAGCTACGAGCGAGGTTATTATACTTGCGTAGTTGTTTGGAATAGAGCCCATCTCGGGTGAGTTTCGAATTAGTTTTGGGCTATTTTTCGAGTATTTTCCATTGCTGGTGTGTAGTCATCGCATTTGTGATGACTAGCTCGCAAATGTGAGGCTAGCATTTGCGAATGCTAACTTGTATTTGAGGTTTGGGAAGGGGGGTCAGCTTTGCAATTGCGGAGCTAGGATCGCATTTGCAATGTCTGCAATTGCGAACATCCAATCACATTTGCGACATTAATGACTCATGCGACCTTTCGTATTTGCGCCAATTTGTTTGCATTTGCGAGATTCAAAATTGCAAATAATGGTTCGCAATTGCGATATTTACAGCTGGGTAAAAGGGGAGGGTTCCAAAACTAGCTCATTTTATTCCATTTTTGAGACCTAGACTTTGTTAGGAGACAATTTTTGAGAGGATTTTCTTCCCAACTTCAAGGGTTAGTAACTTTAACTTCTTGTTGATTGATTTTCATTATTTCCCATAGATTTCATTCCTAATCTAGGATTTCAAAGAGTAGAAATAAGGTTTTTGGGTAGTAACTTAATATATAAATATTTGGACATTTAGATCTCGATTTGAGGTCGGATCTTGAAACAAATCATATATTTGGACTCGGGGATGAACGGATAATCGGGATTTGATCTTGATTTCAGATTTCAATCAAGTGCGCCCAGGTTGAACTTTTGTTGACTTTCTTAAATATGTTAAAGATCGAACCTTTTTAGTATTAGGAGGGTTCCTTAAGCTTGTTTTGACTTATTTGAGTATTATTTAATTAGATTCGGGTTATTTTGAGGCTTGTCCTAAAGGAAAAACAGGTATTTGGATTGTTAATTTATTACGGAAAGAGATAAATATCATGGTTAACCTTTATTTGAGGGAATTATATTGTAAATTTCATACTTGCTATGTGCTAAAGGTGTTGGGGTAGCGTGTATGCATGGTGACGAGTGTATATGCATTGTAATAGATTAAAACATGCAGGTAAAAGTATTTTATCCTCTCTTTGCTTATTTTTCGTGTTATTGTCTTATGCTAGGTTGGATTGTGAGACTAATTGATAATTTAAATGATATTGACCATGTTTGGGGCCTTTTTGGGATACATGAGAGAGATGGCTCTTGAAATATTGATTTGTCTATCATGTTCGTCTTTTCCTTGGGGTAGTATTGCGCACCCGTTCGCATACTCTGGATTTACTTTCTTATCTTTACTATCTTTAATTGTAAAGATAGTATTGTATTTCATTTCAGATTTTGTATTTAGTACTCTTAGAAGATCATGTACTAAGTGACACCAGTCTTGGGAGGTATTTATGGCTGTTATTTTGGTTTTAGAATTGTTATGTACTACAGAGCTTTAACCCTTATATATGATATTATACAGTTATATATTAGTTTTTTTTTTAATTATTGTTAAGTGTTGGTTAGCCTAGAGAGTGGTGTTAAGCATCATCATGGCTCCTTGGTTGTGATTTTTGGTCGTGACTTTGGATTGGGTTGCATGCTGCAACAACACTTGAATATGGATTCATCCCTCCGAAGTCAGGTAACTACCCCATGTTATTTTAGGGCAAGCACCAAAATTGGTGCTCGGTTTGGAAGCATGGCCAGCTTCAAACTTATGGATTTGGGCTATGAGGTATTGACAGAGGATCATGAGCATTCATTTGCATCCTAGACTCATCTAGTAGCTTTTATATGATCGTTGGTTCTCTCATATCATGATTATGAAAAGAATTGAGATAACTTATTGTTACACCCCGTACCTTTATATGTCATGTACCTCGTAAGCTAGTCGACGTAAGTACAAAAATATTACTTTTGAGATTACAAGCACTTAAGCTCATGCCTAGTACGTTACACTTTTCACCTTTATACCGTTTGTGTTGTGCGTAAGCTGATGTTACATCCTGTATTTTCATACGTCAAGTGCATCGTAAGTTAGTGAACATATGCTAGGAGAATAAGGTTGTCTTTAAGGGTACATATTTCTTGTGATGTTTAAACAAATGAATAATAAAGTGTCATAAAGATTGGAGGCTAAACTGAGTGAAGAAAACAAGTTCGTCAAAGTCGGTAAATTAGAATGTTGTAGCCCATACTTTAGGGGTAAGACTAGGAGTGCTTAAGATGGTAAGAAGGTCATGTTATGAGGTATTTGAATCATATAACAGTTTTATGTTATGATTTGAAGTCAAGCAATTTATGCATAAAAGTTGGCAAAAGTTATTGAAAATTATATTTACATGTTTACTGAAATTTGGGTCTAATGTAACTGAGTTTTTATCCCAATATACTTGGAGTTATTGGGTCATCCACCCAACAAATTGAAGTTCAACAAACCTAGTTCCCAACACATATTAAATCATTTGCTGATACGACATCGTATTAGAGAGATATTCATATTTTCATGCATCTGTGTGGACAGTCCCATTGGGACCCACATACGCGGTGGATTAAGTTCCACCTTTCTATTAAAGCGACGCAGCCCTTTCTCCACCTCATTTTTCACCCAAAACTGAGACATAAGCTCCTAAAAAGCTCCCAATACCTTCTTCTACAAGTAAAGTTTTACAAGAAATCAAAGTGGTTTTCCCTTGGAGATCATACAACTGTAAGAGAAAACTTGTTCTTCCCTTATTGTGGTGAGATTGAAGTTACTTCAAATTGAAGCAAGGTATAAGGAGGCTGATTTGATGCATCCAAGGTAAGACTCAACCTCTCCTACAAGTATAGGAGTTTAATGAAGTCTTGAAATGTCGTTTGATTAAAAACTCATGAGATAAAGGTCGAAAATCGTATTTAAAGTGTTGTGTTGTAGTGGACTATATTGAAGCCATGTTTGTGATGTGTTGTGGCTGGAAATAGGTGGAACAGATTGTATATGATGTACTTAATATTTTCTGTGTGTTTTGGATGTGGTTAAGGGCTTGAGAAAAGTATAGAGAAGTAGGGGAGGTGCTGCCCGATTTTGTATAAGCAAGCTTGCCGCTCGTCGACTATCAGTATGTTCTTAATACTGATAAAAGAGAGCTTTTTCATCTTGTAGACTAGCGTCTTGGTGAATTAATTGTGGTATCATGAAGAATAGCTACGGTTGAGGTATGTAAGGTCTTCCTTCCTTCTTTTGGCATGATTTCATAAGTCACGTCACCCTTATAAGAGATTCAAGGGTACAACTTCTTGTGTATGCTCTTTGTCGATGGACTAAGGCCGTCTATAAGTTCATGACGTTCACATAGATAAGTTGTAAACTTCACGTAGGTATCCTTCATGGATATTCCATAGAAATTAGTATAGCTCCGGGAAGCTAGTATTTTATATAAGACAAAAAGTATAATCCCCGATTGATTGTTACATATAAATGGCTTAACGAGCTAGAGATCTTGCATAGTCGATAAAATGCCTTAATTGCTAGAAACAGATCATGATTGTTAAATAAAGATAGCCATAACCTCTCTAATGTTACGGAGAGAAAAGTATAAGTTAATAAAGGTAATAATTTGCCTAAGCACGAGTCCCTTTATAGATTAAAGATTTTGGGCAAACGAGCTAACCAAGGAATGGTTAGACGAAAGAAGAAGAAGATAAAGTTATATAAGTTGAAGAATCAAATTTTAATAGGTCCATGCGATAGCCGTACACATCCTAGGATAGACATGAGCTTTCTAAAGCTAAGGGAAGTAGGATATGAGTAATTAAAGTAAGAAGCAGTTTAAAGCAAACGAGTTAACAAATACGAATCATGAGTTACAAGGAGTACTGGATAAGTTTATTTTTTTTATAAGTACGAGTACCTATCTTACGGATTGTTGATCATTGAATGTTATTTGATGTTTCATATACATAAGTATGGGCCCTATGGACGGTCATTAGTGAACACATATCTGCACAGTAAGGGTGGTTATGGACGGCCAAGAGCACGCATAGCCAAACCCGAGTATGTGAGCTACACGGATGGTCTTCTTAACTATGCGTACGTGCCACCAGACACTTATGGTTATGGTATGCCTTACGGACGGTCTGCCTTGTTACGCATAAAAGCCACTTTATGTTCAGTTTGTATAAATAGACGATGTAGTAAAAATTAGAAATCCAATCATTAGAGATAGTTCATAGTACAATGACATAGAGGGACCAAGTGGTCCGAGCGACTGTGATCTGGTAAGCCGATTGAGAGTATGTGGTAAGTCCACTCTTCTTCTTATCTTTTCAACAAAAATTCTATTGTATTAATTCATGTTCTTTAGTTTTCGAGTTTATATATATTGTTTGTTTCCTTACATACTTGGTACATTTTGTTGTACTGACGTCCCATTGCTGGGGCACTGTATTTCATGCTTGCATGTGCAGGTAATCAATTAGACAAGCCCTCACAGTAGACGTGGTTGATATTCAGCGGAGGATCAATAAGTCTCTATTTCATTTGTAGTACAGCCATTCTAGAGGTCATGGTATCAGAGTTTAGCTACAGACTTATGGGTAGGCGGGGGCCCTGTCTCGGCCTACCTTTTTTCCACTATACTTGCCTTTCCCCTTTTTCTTTGATGGCCCGGCCTACCTTTTTTCCACTATACTTGCCTTTCCCCTTTTTCTTTGATGGCCTACTTACGTTTCAAGCTTTCTCCCGTCTAAGTTTAGCTTTTTTTATTTCCTTCTTTCTTTTTCTCAGTATATTATAATATTTTTATTTTTGTATTTAAGAGTATCTTACTTAAGAAATGTCATAGTCTATGGCTTTATGCACTAGTTAATATTCGAGTCGATCAAACTGAAGTTACCAGACCAAATAAACTAAATCGAAAGGAAAAAAGTTGCAATATAGAATTTAATTAGGTATGGTATTGGTATAGCATTTTAAGAAATCGAATACCGAAAATACCAAACTAAAATATCTAAATACCTTATCGTACCGATAAACGAACACCCCTAGTTCAATATGTACAGTATGTCAGTGGCCTTGCCAGCCCTGTTTATGTTTTCCTTTTGGTTTGTCTAGTATAGATACTCCTAGTGGCCTTCTCGGACCGGACATGTACGATGTTTTGAGTATGATGGCTAGCTGATACAATGCTTGCCCGCCTATGATATATTACGAATTGTGGCCATGTTGTCCATGATAGCTTCTAGTACTATAGAATTCGGCCATGTCTGCCTATGTACGTTTTGGGTTACATCCAGCATTCAAGAGTTGCATAGTGATTTGCTCGGGCCAGTACGATACCAGGTGCAGGCCACGTCTGACCTAGGTTTGAGTATGACAAACTTGGTATTAGAGCAGGACGTGTTTTAGGAATTCTACAAAGCCGTGTCTAGTATAGTCTTTGTTTATGGATGTGTTGTGCACCACATTTATAAATAGGAAGCTATAAGGCATTTAGGATTGGTTACCTTTCTTTCTAATCCAGATTGTGTTGTATAGAGCTGGGTCATAAGGAGTCAATGTCTAACTCCTATTCGATTAATGTTGTACAGAGATGCCTAACACAATAAGAGCAACAGATAGCCAGAAGGGTAAGGCTATTGAGGGGGGAAGGTACTCCTAGACCACCCCCAGTTGATATAGATCGGTCTGAGGTTAGGGTTGAGTCATCTTCCCGAGTATCCCCTACTTCACCAGCACTAGAGGAGCTTCATAGAGCTCCAGAATCTCCAGTACCCTCACCAATACTTACTGGTCAGTATCTCAAGAGTGTTGTGCATATTTTGACCTAATTAGTAGCTACAAAGTGATAGACTAGAGCGCCAGCTTGTGCGAGACCTTCGGACGGGCTAGAAGTTCAAGGGTACGCAAGTTTATTTCTTTGAGCCCTCAAGAGTTCACGGGGACGGATCCGTACGAGGATTCCTAGGATTTTATTTACTAGCTTCACATGATCTTTCGAGTTATGCATGCTTCCGAGATGGAGGCAATGGAGTTAGCAGCTTTCAAGTTATACGATATAGTTGTGTATTGGTATGATTCATGGGAATTATCCAGAGAACAGTATGCATAACCAGCAAAGTGTGGAGAATTCTCCAGGGCCTTCCTGGAGCATTACTTACCATTGGAGATTCGAAAGGCCCAAAGTTGATGAGTTTTTAGCCCTATAGCAAGGTGACATGAGTGTTAGTAAGTATAGCCTCAGGTTTGATTTGTTGGCCAGGTATGCCCTATCTTTGGTTGATATGATGAGAGCCAGGATACATTGGTTTATGGCAGGGCTGGCACCAGAGTTAGTTGAAACTTGTACCATATACCTACTGAATGATAATATGGACATATCTCGGATTCAGGCTTTCGCCCATAATCTAGAGGAGTGTAAAGAGTGCTTGTAGATAGAGCAAGCTCGAGATAGGCAGCAATGTAAGAGATACAGGCCAACTGACGAGTATGTAAGGGCAGCGAGTAGTAGTAGATCATAGAGGAGATGAGGTTAGTCAACAGTACAGGCAGGGGGTAACTTATCCAGCCCTTAGGAGACCCAATATTCTCCGAGTACTCAGTTGAGAACATGTCAAGGATCAAGGGCACAAAGAGTGCAAGATCAAGAGAGTGTTGGACAAATGAAATCACCACAATGTGAGCAGTGTAGAAAGAGACACGAGGGACCGTGCTTATGAGGTACAAATACTTGTTTCAGATGTGGCACCCCGTGTTATATGGCACGGAATTGTCTGACATTAAGCCATGAGGGTAGTAGTCGCTCGGGACAACCTATAGGTTTAGTACCTTCACTTCAGTGTGGCAGAGGTAGAAGGGGAGCGTCAAACTCGAGAGGGTACCAGAATCAGATGTATGTATTAGGAAACCAGTAGGACCTCGAGCCCCTATTTGAGAGGCACGCAGGTATATTACTTATATATTAGTGAGCCTTTATATCTCTAGTGTGATGATAGAAGATGTAATTAACTCGATTAACAATGGAGATAAATGTCGTATCCAAGATGAGTTATAGTAAAGTATCGTTAAGAGGTAGAAAGGCTAAATAAGATAATGAACCTGGTAGTAGCTCAGAGACCCTAGAACTCCCGGGATAAGATGTAAATCATAGTAAGAATATAGTGACCTAGACATGGTAAGATTACTAAGCGATGATCATGACAAGGAAAGCAATAACCTTTAGTAAGAGATTATAATTTAGAAAGATTGATAAGTAGGACAACGACTTCTAGCATATTAAAAATGGCGAAGGCCAAGAGGGAGCCCAGTTTGTAAATAGTAAGCGGGATTAGAACATAGTAACTAGGCTTAAATCAAAAGAGAATGGGCAATGGGATAGAAGCCGTAACTATAAGTTAGTAACATTCGAAAGTATAAGACTTGGGATAAGGATAATAGTCACGAGGGAGGTAGAGATATAGAGTCTAACATTACTTTTGAGGTTACTAGCACTTAAGGTCATCCCTAGTACGTTACACTTTGCACCTTTATGCCGTTTGTGTTGTGAGTGAGCTAATATCATACCCCGTATTTTCATACAAGTGCGTCATAATTTAATCGATGTAAGCTAGAAGAATAAGGTTATCCTTAAGGTTAGAAGTGTTTTTTGATGTTTAAGCCATAGATACGTAAGTGTCATAAAGATCGGAGGCTAAACGAGGTGAAGAAAACTAGTTCATCAAAGTCAGCAAATTGAAAATGTTATAACCTGTACTTCTGGGGTAAGACTAGGAGTGTTTAAGATGGTAAGAAGGTCATTTTATGAGGTATTTGAATCATATAATAGTCATATGTAAGGTTTTGAGTCATGCAATTTGTAAAACAAAAGTCGGAAAATTCTATTGCAAGTTACATTTACAAGTTTACTGAAATTTGGATCTAATGACTGAGCTTTTCTTCCAATATACTCGACGCTACGGGGTCACCCAACCACCTAATTGAAGGTTTACAATTCTAGTTTCTAACATATTAAGATTTTTGTCGATACGACATCGAAGTAGAGAGATATTCATAATTTTGTGAGACTGTGCAGACAGCCCCGTTGGGACCCACATAGGTTGTGGAGAGTTCCACCTTTCTATTAAAGCAATGCAGCCCTTTCCACCACCTCATTTTTCGCCCAAAAATGAATCCTAAGATCCTAAAAATCTCCCAAGACCTTCTCCTACCGTTCAAGTAAATTTCTATAACAAATCAAAGTGGTTTTTCCCTAGGAGATCATACAAATGTAAGAGAAAACATGTTCTTCCCTTGTTGTGGTGAGATTGAAGTTACTTCAAGTTGAAGCAAAGTATAAGGGGTTGATTTCGTGCATCCAAGGTAAAACTCACCCTCCCCTACATGTAGAAGAATTTAATGAATTCTTTGAAGTATTTTTTGATTATGAACTCAAAAGATAAAGGTCGGAAATCGTATTTATAGTGTTGTGTTATAGTGGATAGTTTTGAAGCCATGTTTGTGATGTGTTTTGGCTGGAAATAGGAGGAATAACTTGGATGTGATATGGTTAATGTTGTTCTTATTTTTTAGCTGTTGTTAAGGGCTTGAGGAAAGTAGAGAGAAGCAGGAGAGGTGCTGCCCGATTTTGTATAAGCAAGCTTGCCACTCGCCGGCTATCGATATGTTCTTAATATTGATAAAAACTATATTTTCATCTTGTAGACCAACATATTGGTGAGTCTCTTATGGTGTTGTGAAGAACACCTGGGGTTGAGGTTTACAAGCTCTTCCTTCCTTCTTTCGGCATGATTCCATATGTTACGTCACCCTTATAAGAGATTCAAGGGGACAAGTTCTTGCATATGCTCTTTGTCAAGGATTAAGGCTTCTATAAGTTCATGACATTTATGTAGATAAGTTATAAGACGTCTGTAGTTGTCCTTCATCGATATTCCCTAGAAATGAGTAGAGCTCCGGGAAGCTTGTATTGTATATAATACAAGAAGTGTAATCCCCGATTGATCGTTACCTATAAACGGCTTAACGAGCTAGAGGTCTTGCACAGTCGATAGAATGACTTAATTGCTAGAAATAAATCATGATATTTTAATAGAAATATGTTGAACCTCCCTAATGTTAGGGAGAGCAGTTAAGAAAGGTAATAAGCTGCCTAGACACGAGTCCCCTCGTAGATTAAAGACTTTGGAAAAATGATTTAACCAACGAATGGTAATATAAAAGTAGAAGAAGATAAAATTATATAAGTTGTAGAATCAGATTGTAATAGGGCCACCTGATGGCTGTACACATCCTAGGATAGACATGAACTTCCTAAAGCTATAGGTTGTAGGATATGAGTAATGAACGTAAGAAGTGGTTTAAAGGAAACAAGTTAACAAATGCAAATCGTGAGTTATAGAGAGTACTGGATAAATTTATATTTTTATTAGTACGAGTACATAGCTTATCGATTCTTGATTGCTAAATGTTGTTTGATGTTGCATATACATAAGTATAGGCCCTATGGATGGTCGCTAGCGAACGCATAGGTGCATAGTAAAGGTGGTTATGGACGGTCAGGAGCATGCATAACCAAACCCGAGTATGTGAGCCTTACGGACCATTTGCTTAGGTAAGTGTACATGCCACCAGACACTTATGGTTGTTGTGCGCCTTACGGATGGTCTGCCTTGCTACGCATAAGAGCCACTTTATGTTCAATTTATATGAATAGACAACGATGTAGTAAAAGATGAGAAATCTAGTCACAAGTGATAGTTCAGAGTACTATGATAGTATAAGTTGTGTAGTTAGACAGCGGGACCAAGCAGCCCAAGCGATTGTGATCTAGTAGGATGATTAAGAGTACATGGTAAGTACACTCTTGATCTTATCTTTCAGCAGAGATTCTACTATATTCATACATGTTATTTTGCTTTCAAGTTTATATATATTATCTTTTGCGTTACATACTTGGTACATTTTGTTATACTGACGTCCCATTGCTGAGGAACTACATTTCATGCCTACTGGTGCAGGTAATTAGTTTGACTAGCCCTCACAGTAGACGGGGTTGCTATTCAGCGAAGGATCAGTAAGACTCCATTTTATTTAGAGTGCAGCCGAATCTAAAGGTCAAGGTATTCGAGTTTTGCTACATACTGGTAGGTCGGAGCCTTGTCCCTACCATGTTTGATGTCCGACACCCTTAGAGGCTTTGTAAACATAGACCAGTAAGTATAACATGTAAGTGGCCTTGCCGATCCCCGTTTGTGTTTTCCTTTTGGGTTGTCTGGTATTGATACCCATAGTAGCCTCCTCGGCCCAAACATGTATTGATGTTTTGAGTGTGATAGCTAGTGGATACGAGGCTTGCCCACCTACAATATACTATGAGTTTCGGCCATGTTGGCCATGATAGCTTATAGTACGATAGAGTTCGGCCATGTAGGCCTATGTACATTTTGGGTTATGTCCAGCATTCAAGAGTTGCAGAGTGGTTCGCTCGGGCCAGCACGGCACTGGGTGTTGGCCATGCCTCATCTAGGTTGGGGTGTGACACTGATGTTGCATTCTATCTCCATGTCTGAAAAGCATATCTATATTTCAGATTTACTGTGCTTCTACTTTTGGACTTAATTGATTGTATCATGTTCATTCCATGTTCTAATTATGTTTTCACTTGCTTATGGATTGTTAGTAAGAGTCAATGTCGCTCTTTATCACCATTTCTTCAAGACTGGACTTGATACTTACTAAGTATCGGGTTTTTGTATTCATACTATATTTCTACACATTATTATGCAGATTCTTAGACAGGAACTAGTGGTGCCCATCCAACTATTTAAGAGCTTGCATAGGAGACTTCGTGGTGAGATACCCTATTTGTTTAGTCCGCAATACATGGAGTCTGCCTTCCCTTGTTTATGCATATTTGTCTATTTATTTTCTTCCGCAAATTCTATTATTTAGCAGAGATAGTTTACTCTTCTTAGAGGCTCATGAAGATGTGACATCAGATTTTGGGAGTTTGTGAGACAATTTTGGTTGTGTTTAGACCCAGTCTCTGACTTATGCATTCATGATGTTGTTTTGAGAATTATTCCACTTTCATATTTATACCATAACTCTGTTAATTACTTAATAATTAGATTCTATTGTTGTTGTTGTGTGTTGGCTTTTCTAGCAAGCAAGTTAGGCACCATCAAGGCCATTGGTGGAAGTTTGGTTCGTTACAATAAGTAAAAAAATAATTTAATACCTAACTTCCCCTGAAGTACACGCCAGAAGTAGCTCAAAAATATAGCATCCTTATCACTAATAATAGTTCGAGGTATACCATGTAACTTAGCCTTTTTCTTAACAAATAGATCAGCAACATGTGAAGCATCATCAATCTTTAAGAAAGTAATAAAACGAGCCACTTTAGAGAACCTCTTTGCCACAATAAATATACTATCTTTGCCATACCTTGTTCTATGCAAACTTTACACAAAGTCCATAGAAATATCAATCCAAAGTAAAGTAGGAACATGTAAGGGCATATAAAGCCCATGTGGTAACACTTTAGATTTAGCTTTTTTATGTTCCAAGCATCGCAAACACACTTTTTCAATATCTTTTCTCATACCAGAGCAAAAGAAATTTTCAGCAAGTATGTCTAGTATTTTTGGAACTCCGAAGTGACTTATAAGTCCTTCAAAATGCGCTTCCCTTACAAATACTTCATGCAATAAGATATTAGAGATACACAACTTCTTTTCCTTAAAATAAACTCATTCTGAAGATAAACCTCTCATAAGGATTCAATTTACAATCTACAAAAACCTTGCCAAAATCAACATCATTAGTCGACATATGGTGAGGGACTACCCAAAACTTAGAAGGATTGCACCTCCACAGTCTACATAGGCGCTATGGATTCCTCCAGATCCATAAGGTTCACAGACCATGCCACTCCACCCGCACCATCGGCAAGGGGTGGAGGTCAGGTGGGAAGAGGTCACCCTAGAGAGGGGCAGGCTCATTTCTATGCTTTTCCTAGTAGGACGGAGGCGATCGCATAAGATACAGTCATCACATGTATTGTTCTGGTTTTATCATAGGGATGCATTAGTCTTATTTGATCTGGGTTCCACTTATTCATATATGTCATCTTACTTTGCTTCATATTTAGATATATCTCGTGAATCTTTGAGTACTCCTGTATATGTGTTCATGCCTGTGCGGGATTCTATTATCGTAGACCGTGTTTCTCGGTCGTGTTTGGTCACTATTGTGGTTATGAGACCAGAGTCGATCTATTGCTACTCAGTATGGGGGACTTTGATGTGATATTGTTCATGGATTGGTTGTCTCCCTATCATGATTTGGACTGTCACGCCAAGACTGTGACATTAGCTATGCTAGGTTTGCCCGCGGTTGGAGTGGAGGGGTACATTGGATTATATTCCTAACAAGGTTGTGTCCATCATATAGGCACATTGAATGGTTGAGAAGGGGTGTGAAGAATATCTAGCTTTTGTGAGGGATGTCAGTGTTGATACTCCTACCATTGAGTTAGTTCCAGTAGTGAGAGATTTCCCAAATGTGTTCCCAGCAGACCTACCAGACCGATCGAGATATCGATTTTAGTGTTGACCTGGTGCCACGGGCACTCAACCCATTTCTATTCCACCATATCGTATGGTGCTAGTGGAGCTGAAGGAATTAAAGGAACAACTTCAGGAGTTGCTTGATAAAGGTTTCATCCGATCGAGTGTTTCGCGCTCCAGTTTTATTTTTGAATAAGAAAGACGGCTCTATGAGGATGTGTATTGATTATAGGTAGCTGAACTAGGTTACGGTCAAGAAAAAGTACCCACTACCACACATTTGATGTATTATTTGATTAGCTTCAGGGTGCTAGAATATTCTCGAAGATTGATTTGAGGTTAGGGTACCATCAGTTAAAGATTCAGGATTTAGTTATTTCGAAGACTGCTTTCAAAGCTCGGTATGGTCGCTATGAATTTTTGGTGATGTCATTTGGGCTGACCAACGCCCCAGTAGCATTTATGCCCTTGATGAACAGTGTATTCCATCCATATCTTGATTCTTTCATTATCGTGTTCATTGACGACATCTTGATGTATTCTCGTAGCTGGGAGGATCATGAGCAGCACCTAAGGATTGTGCTCCATACCTTGAGGGAGAAGAAGTTAGATGCAAAATTCTCCAAGTGTGACTTTTGGCTTTATTCGGTAGCATTTTTGGGTCATGTGGTGTCTAGGGATGGGACTAAGGCAGATTCGAAGAAGGTGGAGACAGTTTAGAGTGGGCATAGACCGTCTTTTGCTATAGAGATCCATAGTTTTCTAGGCTTGGCTAGTTATTATCGTTGTTTTGTGGAGGGTTTCTCATCCATCACAGCTCCTTTGACCAGATTAACCAAGAAGGGTGCTTCATTCAGGTGGTCTAATGAGTGTGAGGAGAGCTTTCAGAAGCTCAAGAATACCTTGAACATAACTCTAGTTCTAGTTTTGCCTTCAGCATCGGTTTCTTATACAGTATATTATGATGCATTGTGGATTGGCATTGGATGATGTATGTGGGTAGGGAAATCTCTTATGGTCCGCGTCAGTTGGAGCCCCATGAGAAGAACTACCCTGTTCATAACTTAGAGTTGGCAGCCATTGATCACACATTGAAGACTTGGAGGCAGTATCTCTATGGCATGTCTTGTGAGGTATTCACAGATCATAGGAGTCTACATCACTTGTTTAAGAAAAAAGATCTAAACTTGAGGCAGCGGAGGTTGTTAGAGCTGTTGAGAGACTATGATATCACCATTCTGTATCATCTTGGGAAGACCAACATGGTGGCTGATGCTTTGAGTAGAAAGGCCGAGAGTATGGGTGGCCTTGCATATATTCCAGTGGGAGAGAGATCATTAGTATTGGATGTTTAGGCTTTGGCCAATCGGTTTGTGAGGCTGGATGTTTCGCAGCCTAGCTGAATTCTGGCTTACGTGGTTTCTCGGTCTTCTTTGTATGAGCGCATCAGAGTGTGTCAGTATGATGACCCCCATTTTCTTGTCCTTAAGGACATGGTGCAGCAATGTGATGCCAAGGAGGTTTCAATATGAGATGATGGGGTGTTACGGATGCAGGGCCGGATGTGTGAGCCTAATGTGGATGGGTAGCGTGAGTTGATTCTTGAGGAGGCCCACAGTTCATGGTATTCTATTAATCTAGGTGCCGCTAAGATGTATCATGATTTGTGGTAGCACTACTAGTGGAGAAGAATGAAGAAAGATATAGTGGAGTATGTGGCTTGGTATTTGAACTAACAGCAGGTGAAGTACGAGCATCAGAGGCCGAGCAGTTTGCTTCATAGACTTGAGATTTCATAGTAGAAGTGGGAGTGTATCACCGTGTATTTCGTTGTTGGACTCCCACGTACCTTGAAGAAATTTTACGCAGTGTGGGTTATTGTGGATTGACAGACCAAATCTGCACACTTCATTATGGTTGTGGCTACCTACTCTTCAAAGTAGCTGGCTCAGATATATATCAATGAGATTGTCCATCTTCATGGTGTGCCAATGTCCATTATCTTCGATTGAGGCATGCAGTTCACATCATGTTTCTGGAGAGCTGTGCAGCGTGATTTAAGCACACAGGTCAGTTGAGCATGACATTCCCCCTCCCCCCAGACAGACGAGTAGTCCGAGCGCACCATTTAAATATTGGAGGATATGCTACATGCCTATGTTATGGAGTTTGGGGGTTCATGGGATCAGTTCCTACCATTTGCAGAGTTTGCCTACAACAATAGCCAAAAATCGAGTATTCAGATGGCTCTTTATCAGGCCTTAGAGGTGGATTCATTCTCCATGTGGTTGGTTTGAACAGGGGGAGACTAGGATGTTGGGCATTGATTTAGTTCGGGATGCCTTAGAGAAAGTCAAGTGGATTCAGGATCGGCTACGTACAGCACAGTCTAGGTAGAAGATTTATGCTAACCGAAAGGTTCGTGATGTAGCATTCATGGTGGGAGAGAGGGTTTTGCTTAGAGTTTCACCTATGAATGGTGTGATGAGATTCGGGAAGAAGGGCAAGTTGAGCCTTAGGTATATTGGTCCTTTTGAGATCCTTGAGAGAGTTGGTGAGGTGGCCTATAGACTTACATTGCCACCCAGCCTATTGGTAGTTCACCCGATGTTCCATATTTCCATGCTCCGGAATTATTATGGTAATCCATCTCATGTATCAGATTTCAGCTCAGTCCAATTGGACAAGGATTTGACTTATGTTGAGGAGTCGGTGGCTATATTAGACAGGCAGGTCCCGAAGTTGAGGTCAAAGAACATTGCTTTAGTGAAGGTTCAATGGAGAGATCAATGACTGAGGAAGCGACTTGGGAGACAGAGCATGATATGCGTAGTCGTTATCCTCACCTTTTTGGCAATTTAGTTATGTCTCTATACTCGTTCGACGATGAACATTTATTTTAAGAGGGGAGAATGTAATGACCCAGCCAGTCGTTTTGAGCATTGTTGCCCCGTTCCCCTATTTATTGCCTCTTCTATGTGTATTTGTGGTTATGCGACTTGCTGAGATGATTGGTTTGATTTCGGGTGAATTTTGGATTGATTTGGGACACTTAGTCCCTTGATTGAAGAATTTAGTTGTAAGAGTTGACCGAAGTTTGACTTTTGTGTAGACGGCTCCGGAATGGAGTTTTGATAGTTTAACTAGCTTTGTATAGTAATTTTGGACTTAGAAGTAGCTCAGGATATTGATTTGGAGGTCCGTAGATTGATTTGTTGCTTTTTTCCTAAAGTTGGAAAGTTGAAGGTTTGGAGGGTTGAGAGGTTTGACCGAGAGTTTACTTTGTTTATATTGGGTTGGGATTATGGTTCCAGAAGTTATAATAGGTTCATTATGTCAATTGGAATTGCATGCAAAATTTGAGGTCATTCAGAGATGATTTGGTATGGTTAAGATTTGAAATTGGAAATGTTCATTAGTTCATTAGGCTTGAATTGGGGTGTGATTCGTAGTTTTGATGTTGTTTGGTGTGATTCAAGGCCTCGAGTAAGTTCGTATTGTGTCTTAGGACTTGTTTGTATGTTTGGATGGGGTCCCGGGGGCCTCGGGTGTGTTTTGGATGGTTGACAGATCATGTTTAGACTTACGAGATTGCTGAACTTTTCTGATACCTGGTGCATTCGCACCTGCACTAGATTGGCTGCAAGTGCGAAGCCGCAGAAGCGGCAAATGTACCGTAGAAGCAGAGGAAGGCTACGCAAGGTAGGGGTCGTAGATGTGGACGTAGAGCCGCAGATGCGGATGCGCAGGTGCGCTAAGTGGTCTGCAGATGGGGACAGAGCTGGGAGCCTGAGAGTTCACAGGTGTAGAGGGAGTCCACAGAAGTAGATTCGCAGATGCGAAACATTTTCCGTAGATGCAGAAGGTCGGAGGCTGAAGGAGGATCACAAAAGCGATATTTTGGCCACACCTGCGGGACCGCAGATGCGGAATCACTGGCAGGTTCTTATATTCGACGGGTTTGGGTGTTTTCTCACTTTGAATGTTTTGGAACTCGGCTAATGGCAATTTTTGGAGTGTTTTTCACCATAATTGAGGAGGTAAGTGAAGTTTAATCACTTCTGCTGATAAATATTGATTACCTATTGATTACTACACCTAGTTTATGTGAATTTAAAGTAAAATTTGGGATTTTAGACCATGTTGTTGGAGAGTGAGATTTGGTGGTTTGGGGTCGATTTGTGGATTGAATTGGATGGAATTGGATGAAATTAGTATGGTTAGACTTTTATCGAATGGGTGCTCAAAATTTGTGAGTTGGTCAGGTTCTGAGGTACGGCTCAGGGTTGACTTTTTGACTTTCATTAAACATCGAATCTTTATTTTTCGAAATTGCTTTCTATGGCTTTTATCTATGTTATTAAGTTAATTTGGCTAGATTGGAGCCGACAAGAGTTGGATTTGCGTGGGAAGAGCTTATTAGTGGATTGATTTAGCTTGTTTGAGGTAAGTTGTCTTGCCTAACTTTGTGTGGGGGAATTACCCCTTAGGATTTGGGTTGATTGTACTATTTGAACTATGTGGAAGACGTGGACATGAAGTGAAGAGTGTGTACATGGGATTATATTTGGAAATTGACCGGTTTAGATTTTAGGTTAATCATAAGAATTTAATTGAAGTTCTTATTATTTCTGCTATCTTTTGTTGTCAAATTTATTCTCACATGCTTTTATGGAAGTTGTTATTACATGTTCTGGTTTCCATTGTCAAGGTTTTCCTTATATGCATTTATTAGTAGTTGTTGTTACATGCTATTCTTTCTATTGTTGAGTTATTCTTATGCATTTAATCATCGTTTCCATTTCATGCGTTCTTTTTCATTGTTAAGCTTATGTTATGCATTAGAATTGGAAGATGTCGTTTCATAGAAATACTTTCGTAGTTGAGTATTGAAGTTGTAGTTCTTGAAAGCTATTAAGACGATTGTGGTTGAAATTGTTGGTTATGGGAATACCTTTCCTTATTGAGTTATTTCTCGTTCATTTGTTGTTATTGAGATTTTTGTACACATTGTGGTTGATTCGTTGACTAGGTGTTGTGGTAACATTGGTATTGTTGATTTGGCAAATATTGTGGCATATGGGCACGTGTGGTGCAAGTTGATTATTGTGTTGTGATATTGATATGCATGTGGCGGTATAAGAGTGGGCATAACGCATGCGGTGAGATAAGGGGGGATTTATACACGTGTTGCTAATAAAGGAATTAGTTGAAGCCACGCGGTACGATAAGGGGTCTAAAACGTGTGTAGCTATTTCAAAAAAAATATTTTAAAACTAAATGCAAGGCTCATGGGGTGATATATGGATGATTTTGTTTATGACTTGTGAAATGTGAAAAATGAGGGGTGGTACCTCAGTTGTGATTCTTATTATACATTCTATGTGAAAAGACTTGTTGATTTGAACAATTAATGTCTTTCCTTCATTCGTTTTTACTTGTATTTTTAAGGTACTTGATCACTTATTGTTCCTACCATATGTTCACTCTTTGTTGTTCTTTATTGCTTTAGTTTCTGTTGTTAGCCTTATATCATCATACTGTTCTGTTGTCTTCTATTTCCTTGCTTTTCGTTTTTGGTTTATATCATATTCCGTTCATGTTTCTTTTATCTAGTAGGTGTCTTGACTTGGCCTCGTCACTATTCTACCGAGATTAGGCTTGATACTTACTGGTACCATTGTGGTGTACCCATGCTATGCTTCTGTACATTATTGTGCAGATCCAGGTACTTCTGCTCATGCCGGATGCCTGTGAGTTGACCCAATTACTTCAGAGACTTCAAGGTATACCTTCTTGATGCCCGTAGGCCTCGGAGTCACCTTCTTCTATTGCCTTACTATTGTTTATCTTCATTTAAAACAGAGTTGTATTTAGAGATTACTAGTGCATTTTCTGTAGAGTTTATGACTCAGCTCCACCGATTTTGGGAATATTGTAAGGTTTGTATCGTTTGGGTTTTATTATGATAGATCATCAGTTTAATTTTATATCTTATTCGCTAAATCTGTTAAAATCTCAATGTATGTTAAGCTTATCTAGTCTTAGAGACTAGGTGTCATCACGACATCCTAAGGGGGGAATTTCGGATCGTAACATATTTATTTCATACCAACTTTGTAAATCTAAGTCTTAGCAGCTCATGACTTGTACTACCTGTCCTTGGGTTGTTGTATAAAATTTCAGACAATTCATTATTGAATTTTATTACTCGCATTAGATATGTGTTGATGTTATTTGGCTTACCTAGCGTGTTGGGTTAGGTGCAATCACGACTAGACAGATTTTGGGTAGTGACAAGTTGGTATCAGAGCTCTAAGTTCATAGGTTATACGAGTCATGAGCAAGTGTCTAGTAGAGTCTTGCAGATCGGTATGATACCGTCCATACCTCTCTTCAAGAGGCTACAGGGCATCTACGATAAACTTCTCATCTTTCTTTCCTTATCGTGCAGCATTGATTTAGCTCAAAGCATATATCTTGAATTCCTTCCACTCACTTGTATGTTATGTTGAGCGCTCAATAGCAGTTGTGCATCGACAACTTGTGATTCCATGGATGAGGTGCAAGGTTTGTTTTTTGTGTTTAGGTGATGGGCCAGTCTAGAGGACTTGAGGCAAGTTTTAGACCGCATCTTGGGCGCGGTGGTTTCCATTGTGTGAGTATGTGCATTTGGACTTATGCGTCTGGTAGTGTCCCTAGGAGTGGGACTGTTGGCTCAGTGAGTGGTTAGATAGCTATATGATGAATAATATATGACTGAGGGTTATGCTTAGATGGTTTGGACATGGCGAGAAGAGTTTGCCTAGGATGTGAAAGGACTATGGCTGCTCAATTTCTGTGTTAATGTGTTGTACAATCTTGAGTTTTATGTGTTTGAGGGATCATTCATGTTGTTCATTTGTGGAATAAAGTAAATTCTTATGTCTTGTTGACGAGTTCAGACTGGGGAGGATTTAGCGATTTCATAGTGGTTGTAACTCTGATGGGGTCGCAAAGAGATGCCAGTTTGAGGCCAAGCAGGTGGGCTATCTCCTGTGAGATATTCTGAGGTTGTATAATTCTTATGATGTTTTTTGGAGAGTTTCTTCCTACCAGCGGGTTATATGTGTCAGAACTTGAGTTTGGATCACTTGAGGAAGTTGTCTTGACTGTCACAAGGATGAACATGAGTTTAGCAGATGATTTGAGGTATTTTGTGCTTAGTGCTACATGAGTGTACGAAGGATTTTATTGAATTACAGTGCAGAATTATGGCAGTTATGGAGTAAGGGTATTGTGGGTTATTTGATTATATTTTATGACTATGAGCCAAGCAGGGGAGTCTACTATTGACGATCTGCTGGCATGGTTATGTGTTATATTGGTTTCTGCCTGAGGCATATTTGAGGATTAGTTGTTACTTGAAGAGGTTGGTTTTGAGGATGAATTGAGCAAGAAAATATCTGGACACATGATGTACTACACTTTATTGATATATGGAGATCTTAGAATAGTTTAGGCTTGTTGTTCGTGATGGATGTAATGTGCTTACAAAAAGGGACTCGCTCAGTTGCGTTAAGGTGGGGTTACTTCTTGGTGTTGGTGTGCTAATAGAGTACAAGTTGTTTGGCCTGTATTAGTAGTTCATTTGAGATTAGAGCAAAGTGGATGACTCTAGAGAAGGTTCTAATAAGTTCGAGACTCCTAGATGGTGTTTGAGGAATTTTCGGAGTTATAAAAGGCTAGATTTGAGATTTGAAATGGATGGTGCCGGGACTCGCGGTATTTCTATACCATTAGTGGTTCTACATTTTAGTATCAGAGAAGTTAAGGAGATAACTTTAGATTCACAGAAGGTCTCTTTAGAGTGGGTATCTCAGTTGCGATACTTTTGGGTTCTTAAGAGGGAATACAGTGGCTTATGGGCTTTAGGGCGATATGGTTTCATGCTAGGATCTCTTATGGTGAGCGCTGGGCTAAGGATCATAGTGTGCTGGCAAGGAGAACAATTAACTAGAAGGCAAGTTGAGATAAACTTGAAGAAATAGGTCAGCTTGGTAGTGGTTTAGATCAGCATAGTAATAGAAATGATCGGTTCTTTTAGTTCTCTTAGTGTGGTGAGGCTTTACCAGTGTTTTGCGGCAATACTCTTGGGTTGATATACCTACGTGATTTTGTTGAGTTAGATAGATTCAATTCTGATGGCTTGGTTATGTGTAAATGAGTTTCGAAGAGTTCTCGATAATTTTGACCACAGCTTGGGGCAGATGCTTTCTACAGGCATAGGGAGTTTGTTGTGTGTTGTGATTCAATCTGCCTCTACTGATGTTCAGATTTTTCTATGTGGCACGGAAGAATTAGGTAAGTATTTCTCGTGAGATGATAGTATATGAGGGATGTGTCAAGAATTTGAGTGGTGAAGTTGGGATCGGACATGGAGATTCATGTACTTTTGGGATTTGGAGACTATGAGGGTTCTCAGAGGCAGATTGTTCCTTGGTTGCGGACGGTGAATATATGGCCAAAGTTAGATAGCTAATAATATGTGTTATGGTTAGGTTATTATGAACTTTTGGAGGTTATTTATCTATTTGTGGATAGCTGGAGTTGATTTGGGGGCTCATTGGTAGGCCAAATGAGGATGTGTATTCTACATTGGATCGAATTTGTTTACTCAGCACAGCTATTGTTAAATGATGTGTCATTCAGTTAGGGTTGATCTTATTAATGTATGTTATGCTCCATGTGTCACTCTTCTATGCTACAATAGGTTGCAAGACTATTGGCTGTTCGCGCATGATGCGATTTTGTTTGGGCTTTGACGCGAAATTCGAGTGAGGTGATTCTTGGGTTCTTGAATGGTTGATTGTGTCTTGGTTATGGTCTTCCTATTTGTGGTATATTGTGTTATTTGTTTCTCCATGGTTAATGTTTTGCACTTCACGTGTTTGTTGTTGATATCCTTATGGTTGTTGATTTTGAGCATCATGGCTCAAGGCATTCCATGTGAACCGGTGTTTGGATTGGGTCACGCATCGTAGCAAAGTTATGTCGAGACGTGATCCTTGTGCTTACTTCGTGTGTTTTGTTTCTCCTTATGTGGTGGGTTCATAGCATTGCGCTTTGTGGTGATATCGATTGAGTTTGCAGAACGGTCCTCTCATTTGATTCTCTTTCCATTATTGGGAGCATTCAAGTTGTTGCTTGTTTGGTGCACGGATTGCATGTTATGTTGATCTAGGTAATATGGAGGTGGCATGTCGGGCGAGCCGCTCGCACGAGATGAGATGAGGTTTTGGACCTGAAATTAGTACTATGGGATTCGGATAAGGGTATGTTTTGAAGAATAATATTAGAAGTCAGCTTATAATTTGGCAATGGCTCTTACTGGGCGAGGAAGCTCCACAGCTTGTCAATATGATGATTGGTTATGAGTATCTCCGTGTTTCCTTCATCATTGGCATTGTAGAAAGGTTCAGAATGAGGTTTTATTTGATATGAGGTTTGATACCAGTACTGAGTTTGTCATGGGAAACTATTATGAACGGAAGTTATTGCTATGGGTACCTCAGTTATGCGGTATATCATGTGATTGTATTTTGGGTTATGGTTATAGCTTGATACAACATGTTTAGACTTATACAGTGTATAGATGTGGGACAACAGGACTTGAATTGGATTTCGAATATTGGGGATTTGATTCTAAGGTTTGTGGACTAAGGTTGAGGTAAGGAGCTTCGGTTATATTCTGTCGTCAGGCCTATATGGTTTGGGGGTGACGTGGGATCACCCACAGGTATGTGCATGATGAGTTTATACGGTGATTTAACGTATGTTTAAGTGGGGGAGAATGCAACGACGCGACCAGTTGTTTTGAGCTTTTGCATTCAGTTCTGTGGTTTGAGGTCATGAGTAGCTTCATATGGTGTATTGTGACTTGTGTATATTGTCGGTTATGAGTTTTGAGTTCTTCGGAATTGATTTGGAAGAATGATTCTTAAACAAGAAGCTTTAAGTTGAAAGAGTTGACCAAGTTTGACTTTTCTGTATTTGACATCGGATCGAATTTTTGACGGTCCCGTTAGGTCCGGATGATGATTTTGGACTTGGGGGTATGCTCAGATTTGCATTTGGAGTCTTCTAGAAGGTTTTGGGCATTATAGGCGAAATTCGGCAATTTAAAAGTTTAGAAGGTTTATAAGTTTGAATGGGAGTTGGCTTTGATTATATTAGGTTCGGATTATTGTTCCGGGAGTTGTTAATAGGTTTGTTCTGTCATTTGTAACTTGTATGCAAAATTTGAGGTCATTCTGAGTTGATTTGATATGGTTTGGCACGGGTTTTGGTAGTTGAAAGTTCAAAAGTTCATTAAGTTTGATTTGAGGTGCGATTTATGGTTTTGAAGTTGTTATGTGTAATATGAGGCCTCGAGTAGGTCCGTGTAATATTTTGGGACTTGTTGGTATGTTCAAACGGGGTCCCGAAGGGCTCGAATGAGTTTTGGGGTATACCTCACATTCTCTCCAAGGAAGCTTATAAAGCTGTCTGAGCACATGCTCTATTGAAGACTTGTCAAGATTTGAAAAGAGAAATTTTCTTATGTACTGCATAATACATGGCATATGATTTGAGCATTGCACTACCCAGCTTATAAAATACAGAAGCTGCAAACTACATGTACCCGAAGCAAAGGAGGTTGAACTTCAGACTCGCGTACAGATTCTTCCGATGACTTGTATTTTTTGCTAAAATTAATTGTTAGAAATTATATTAACCTCAAAGGATAAGAGAATGATGAATTCTTATGTTACAACTACTTCAAATTATAATGAATTTTAATGAGCTAACACTCCAACCATTGAAGCTCGCTGAAACTTGAATTTGAAAATTTGAGTTCTTAAAATTAAAATTTATTTCGAGTGAGTGTTGCTGGAATTGATAAGGTACATATCAAGGAGTTTGAAACTTAATTTTTGAATTATTTTGTACAGATTTGAGGTGATTCAAATTGCTTTTGGAATCAAATTTGAGGTAAAGATAAACATGGAAGAAGATGAGATGTGTATCCTCTTATGTGTTTCCCGTATTATCTTCGTATCCCATATGTATTAAACGTGTATTCCCTATCCCACGGATATCTATGTATACTTATGTGATATACAAGTTAGATACATGGATCGCACAGAAAAAATTTTAAACTCAATTCAACTATAAATTTTGAATCCAAATCAACTCCAACATATTTTAAATTTATATATATTACTTTTCATCTATATGTTATTAATGAATTCTAGCCATACCCGTTGAAAAAAAGTCCTTGTTTGCCTAGGTTTTTTGAATATTGTATATTATTGGTAATGACTTCGGACTTCAAATCATTCCAAATCACTTCTAATCTTTCTGAAATTTTGTATATTGACTTTTCAACTAATTCCAACTATACCAATAAGAAAAAATCTCCTTACTTGTACTTTTCCTTTACGGCTTGCTTCTATTATGAATAAAAACCTTATTTAAACAAAAAAAAATATCTCCTTGCCTAGGTTTTCTAGATATTATATACCTTTCGTAACTTTAAATTTTTGGCTATTTTTGGTAGGATGACTTAATGGATAATTATTGATAATTAAGTAGTGTTTATTTTTTACTTATTTCTATAGTTCTCCCTTTTCTGGGTAATTAAAGTTTTCATTAATCACGAAGAGAAGAAATTATAAATCAACTAGACTATCCGCAACAAGCTACTTCATCAGATTTCTGTCAATACTCCGATAATCAGCTACTAACTATTTTTATACATAAAAAATTTAATAAAGAAAACTGTTCCAGCAAGAAGCTCAGTTTCAACAGCAAATTTGTGATAGCACCACTAGCCCCAACATTATAAACACAAACTATTTCTCTAGCAGTATTCACATAATCTCTTGTTGCACCCTCAAAAATTATAGTATTCCTCTTCTTCCAAACTGCATGTGCAACTTCTACATATGACCTTTTTAGACCTCTTGCCAACTGTTCTTTCCCCTTAGTGTGCTAAGTAATCCAATTAAGAAGTGGTTCTATGAGCCATCATCGTGTGGTGCAGTTGTAATCAAATCATGAACCTTTTTCATGGACTAAAAGTAAAGTTGCACTCCCGAAAGATATTATCTCTTGTTTCATCCTTATCATGACAAATAAAACATCTAATATCCATATTAACTCCCCTTTTTACTAGTTTGTTCCAAAAAAATTAATTTTCAAGCTCTACATATTCGGGAAATGCTAGTATGTAATTTAGTGCCTCCTGATAAAGGAGGTAGTACTACTCAAAAATTACTTGGTTGTTTTAGAGTACATGGGGAAAAAATAAGAGGTATAAGAAGAATGAAATAAAGCATTATTTAAAAGATAAGCACATCAGAATTGCTGGTTTATTGGAAACGTATATCAAAGAGAGAAACGCCCAGACTGTGACATTGATGATAGCACCTGAATGGGGCAGATTGGTTAATTATGACAATGCTATGAAAGATAGAATATGGATCTTGTGGGATGAGAGGATCTAGGATATTCAAGAAATAAGTATTGATGCTCAACTCTTGCACTATCATATGAAAAGGAAACAAAATGATATGGACAGCTACCCCACTGTAATCTAAGATTACAATACTATTGAGCGGAGGATGTCTATGTGGAATTAGATTCAAAGTATGGTCCCTGCAATTAATGCACCCTGATTACTTACTGAAAATTTTAATGCTATGACATACCCTCAACATAGGTTGTCTGGTTTGCCTGTGTCCCAAGTAGAGCTCAAATATTTCAATGACTGCTACCACAATTTGTTCCTAAATGAATTGCCTTGAAATGGAGATTATCGCACATGATACAAATAACAGAAAGGAAAGGATAGAGTATGGAGAAGGCTTGGCAAAACATTGGGAAATGATGCTTGGATGATGAGTTATGGCCATCTGATTACTAATTATGTGGAGCCTCTTCTGTCAGATCATGCTCCTATGTTAATACTAATCAGGAACCTAGTAGATAACCTTAAGATTTCATTCAGATTCTTCAGTGTTTGGATGGAATATTTATTTTACCAGATTATTGAAAAAGGGTGGACAAACTGTAAAACACTTGGTAAGATGGAAAACATTTGGTTGAAGCTATGTGTTTAGATAGCTAATACAGAGGAATTTAGAGGGATCCCAGAAAAGATAGATCAAATCAGAACCTCACCAAAGGATATCCAGATTCAAATGCACAGTTAGTACACAAACAGCCTGGCCACTCAAGAGAAAGAGCACCTGCAACAACTATAGAAATGGTCCTTATTGGAGGAGAGCACCTTACAACAAGCTAGGGTCCACTAGATCAAGATAGGAGATTCTAATAGTAAATATTTCTTAACTGCGTTGAACGAGAAGAACCAAAGAAAACAGATGATTGAGATTCAATCCTCGGTTGGGGTCAAATTGACTGGCTTTGAAGCTATTAAAGAGGAGTTTATGAATATTTACAAGTCTTTGATAGAGCTTGTGCATCTAATCTGCCGGTGGCAAATAGAATTATCATGAGGAATGAGCCTATACTTTCCATCATCAATAATTAGATCTACCTGCAGAAATATCACATGTTTGTAATAATTCGGTCAATATTTTATGTATTTAAGCCCCATTTTCCTATTGGATGCTCCCCACGTGCTTAGTTGTTATTTTGTGTCCTGCGGGAATGAATGATTTGGTTTCAAAAAAGTTTTGGAGTGAATTGAAAAACTTAGTTCCATTGTTGGAATCTTAAGTTACAAGAGTTCATCAAGGTTTGACTTTTGTATAAACGACCTCATATTTGTGTTTTGATGGTTCCAACAAACTCATATAGTGATCTTAGACTTAGATGTATGCCCGGAGTTGGATTCGGAGGTTCCTACGATGATTTGGCTCTTTTGCCAAAAATTAACAATTTGAAGATATAAAAATTTCATAAGTTTGATCGTGGGTTGACTTTGTGTCTGTCGGCATCGAATTTTTATTTTCAGACTTGAAATGTGTTCGATTTTTCATTTAAAATGTGTGTGCAAAGTTTGGTCTCATTCCAAGTGTGTTTGATATGAATCGGACGCTTGGTCATTTAAAACGTGTGTGTGATTGCAGGTAGCAATGGAGGAACTCGCATTTGCCAGGTAAGTCGCATTTTCGGCATTGGCTGGCAGCTGGGGACTTTGCAATTGCGATGTTGGGGGGTCACATTTGCAACATTTACTAGCGTAGTCTGGGTTCGCATTTGTGAACCCAAGGTCGCATATGCGAGTATTTGGTCGCAAATGCGACATCTGCAGCTTATTAGTTAGGCATTTCAGGACTTAGACCCAGTTCCTCATATTTTGAGCCCTAGACTTAGTTAGGGATCATTTTTAAGTGGATTTTTATACAAGGCTATTGGGTAAGTCATTTTCACTTGATTTTGATATTATATCTTGATTTCTCTTGAATTTTTACACCTAAATAATGAAAATTGGAAGGGAATTTTTTAGGGGTTTTGATTATGTTTTTAAAAATAAAAATGGGGAACTTGTGAGTCAATTTAGACTCGATTTTAAAATCTAATCACATATTTGGAGTCATGGGGGTTATGGGTAGTGGGATCTACCCCTTGACTCGGGTTTTGACCATGCGAGCTTGGGGTTGACTTTTTTGACTTTTTGAAAATTGGGTAAAGATTTGGACTTTATTGTTTGAGATTGATTCTTTTAGCATTATTTGATGTTATTGAGTCATTTTTTGCTAGATTTGAGCCACAAAAAGGTGACTTTAAAGAAACGGTACTTTTGGAGTATTGATTTGGCTCATTTGAGGTAAGTATCTTAGCTAACTTTGTGTTAGGGAAATATCCCTTAGGATTTGGTCTTAATTTCATATTAGTGTTATGTGAAAAGAAATTTGTACACGAGGTGACAAGCATGTACATGGTGCTATATGTGGTTTATGACTGGATTAGACCTTAGGCTATTAATATGCCTTAATTTGATAAAAAGCTTTATACGAAACATGTTTCATCACTTCGTGACTACATGAACTTGATTGCTACAATTAATTTAATCGTAGTCATGCTTTATATGTTGAACACCCATCCGTATTTTATTATTGTCATGTCCTTGTGCATCTTGTTGATAAATTATGGGCTTATATCTGTGATGAAAATTCCGCATATTGCTGTGTTATAATTGTGGCATATTTGGACATGTTGGGAAGATTGATTGGGTGTTGTCACGAGGTTTTTGTTGTGTGATTGTGATTATTGTTATGCGCATGGGGAGAAATAAGGGTGGCATTTTCCCGGGTCTGCCCATATGGCGAAATAAGGATGGTGATGTGCCCATGTGGCAAATTAAGGGATTATTGATGATGTTATGTGATGTTTTGAGGGTGATTCTTTTGATGATGCTCATGTGACAAAACAGGGATGATATTTTTTATCATATACATAGCTTCTTTAATCTACGTCATGTATTTTAATGAGTTTCTAGTTGTATTTGACAAGCTATCATATACCTTTGTTTCTATTTGATGATTTATTGTCAAAGATGGATTCTTCTACGTTGAGTTGTTATCACATGTTTTAACGAGATTGTTGATATTGTGTTTCATTACATATTATGTTTTCAGTTATTGATATATTGCACAGGTTCTTTGACTAATGAGTATCATATGTCTTGAACCCCCTCACTACTTCACAGAGGTTAGTCTTGATACTTACTGGGTACAGATAGTAGTGTACTCATACTACTGCACATTTTCATGCAGATCCAGTATTGGAGGCAGTGGACCTAGAGAGTGAGTGCTTACTGGTCGCGAGGATTGAAGGTAGAACTGCTAGATTGTCGCAGTCCCTTGGAGTCTCATCCTTATATTGGCACTATTATTTTCGTATCCTTACAATATTTTATTTTTGAGACATCCTTATGCATTCAGTTAGAGCTCATGATTCAATACTACCTACTTCTGAAAAGCTGTATTGGGTATTGCCTTTTTCGCTTATGTTACCATCATTTCTGTTGTTTATTGTTAAACTCAATCTTATTACATCTTGTTTTGATAATTCGATATTGTTGATGTAATGGGATTACCTAGTTTGGAAGGTTAGGTGCCATCACGACCCCTTTGGTGGGATTTGGGTCGTGACAAGTTGGTATTAGAGCTCTATGTTCATAAGTTCTACGAGTCATGAGCAAGTCTAGTAGAGTCTTGCGGATCGGTATAGAAATGTCTGTACTTATCTTCAAGAGGATACTGGACTGTTAAGAAACTTTGCTTTCTTTCATTCCTTATCGTGCGACTTTGTTTATTCCCAAGTTTGAATCCTTACTCTTAAATTCTCTCACAGATGGTGAGGACACAATCGTCGGGTGCAGTTGAGCAGGCGCTAGTACCCCGGGCTAGGGCCGTGAGGTGACAGGGTCGAGGTAGAGGTAAGGGTGAAGCTCGCGCCATTGCTAGAGCCCTTGCTAGAGAAACAGTGATGGAGCCAGCAATAGCTCTAATTGAGGAGCAAGAGTCTGATCATATTAGGCAGGTGGGACTCGCTCGGGCACCTGAAGAGTCTATTGCTACGCCGGGGCTCTAGGAGACCTTGGCTCATTTTATGAGTATGTTGGGCATTTAGCCCAAGCAAGGTTGATTCCGGTTGCACCAGCTACTTCACAGGATAGGGGAGGGAGCTCAGACTCCCGGGGCCCGTACACCAGAGAAGCTGGCTCATGCTTATCAGGCATCGAGGTTATGCCGGTGCACCCAGTAGTTGCAATCCAGCCTGAGGCAGGACCAGTAGTGTCTGCTGATGGGCAGAAGTGTTTGGAGAGGTTTCAGATACTTCGTACTCCCAGTTTAGTAGAGGGGCTTCTGAGGATGCAGAGGGTTTCTTGGATCAGTATCATTGTATTCTGCGTACTACGGGTTTAGTGGAGTCGAGTGAAGTTGACTTTACTAATTTTCAGGTGACGGGGCTAGCATATAGATGGTGTCAGACTTATGAGGCGAGTAGGCAGTTGGTGCAGCACCACTTACATGGTCCTAGTTTTCATATCTTTTCTTGGGGAAGTTTATCCCACAGACCTTCAGGGACAAGTTGCACAGCGAGTTTGAGCACTTGTGCCAGGAGGGTATGACGGTGAGTTAGTGTACCATGAGGTTTACAGAGTTATCCCGCCATGCAGCTCCTTTTGTAACAACCCGATACGTGATTTTGAGTACTAGCTCCCAATTTTATATTTCGAGACCTTCCATAGCTCTATTTGATGATTTATGACTTGCGTGCGTTATCCATGTCAATTTTCAAAAATTTTAAATGTGAATTTTTAAAGAAAATATGATTTTTGACTTTAAAAGTGGCTAGAATTAACCACGGTCAATATATATGGTAAACGACCTCAAATCATTATTTTGATGATTCAGGTAAGTTCTGATGATTTTGGACTTGTACGCATGTTTGATTTGGGTCCTAGGTGGCCCGAGGCCATTACGGCGCGTTATGTGTAAAGTTGGAAATCTTAGTTTAAACTTTAAAAATCTTGAGTTTTGATGATCGATTCTTGACTTTAGATGTTATTCTGATGATTTAAGCTTGTGAGTGAGTTTGTATGATGTTATTACACTTGGGTGAATATTTGGATTGAAGCCCTAGGGGCTTATATGAGTTCGGATGGGCTACAGGCTGTTTTGCATAGCTAAAGAAGATATGGTGTTACAGGGCTGCAGATCTCACATTTGAGAGGTTCTACTCGCAAATACTAGCATCACTTTTGCAAGGATTGCTTGCATTTGCAATGATGGGAGGGGTAGGTAAGCTTCATAATTGCGAAGCTATGGTCTCTTTTGCAAGCTGGTGGACATTGCATTTGCAATCTATATGTCGCAATTGCGACACTGGGCAATAGGGGGACAACTTCGAATATGTGAAGCTCTATTTGCTTTTGAGATGGTTGATATGCGAAGGTGTAGTCGCATTTGCAACATCAGAAAGGCTCAGGCACTTATCAAATTTGCGATTAGTGGTTCATATTTTCGGACATCACAATTGTGAACAAGAGTTTGCAATTGCAATACATGCAGCTGGGTAAAAGTTGGAGATTTCGGGACTTAGCTCATTTTAAACCATTTTTGAGACCTAGAATCTATAAAGGCAATTTTTGGAGAGAAATTTCTTCCTAACTTTATAGGTTAGTAACTACAACTTGTTTTTATTCAAATTTCATTGCTTTTTCGTGAAATTCACTATCAAATCTAAGACTCATAGAGTAGAAATTGGGAGTTTTGGGTGGAAATTAGGGATTCTATAAAATTGAGATTTAGACCTCAAATTGAGGTTAGATTTCGAAAATAATTACATATTCGGGCTCAAGGGTGAATGGGTAATCGGGATTTGGTCTTGACTTCGGATTTCGACCACTTGGGCTCGGGTTGATATTTTGTTGACTTCTCTAAATATTTTAAAGATCGAACCTTTTTCATTCGATGGTGTTTTTAAAGCTTTTTTGACTTATTTGAGTAATAATTGACTAGATTCGGGTGGTTTAGAGGCTTGTTTCAAAAGGAAGGCTGTGTTGGATTATTGAACTTGTCCCGAAAAGAGGTAAATATCTTGGTTAACCTTAATTGAGTAAATTAGGGTGTAATTGAGCCTTTTGCTACGCGATATATATTTTGGGGGCATTGTATATACAAGGCGTCAAGAGTATATGCAATGGCCATGGGATAAGCATGCAAGAAGAATTAGCCTTATTTGTGTCATGTTACCTTGTGTATTATGTATTCCATGCTTAGATAAATTGTATAACTATATGATTTTTCGTATTCATGTTATTTCCTATTGATCTTATTGAGATATTAGGTGTTGATATCGTTGAATTGTTAATTTGGTTGTCAGTGCTAAATTATTGGTAAATTCTCATATGGCGAGTTATGTTCAAGTACTTTCCTTGATGTTGTTATACTCTCCACCTTGCTTCATACTGTGTTATATGTGATTCTTGGTGAGGAAGAGTGAAATGCACCAAAGGTGTTGTCGTGCTTGCGAGGAAGAGTGATTGTGCATAAAGGGTATTTTCGTGCTTTATTCATATATTGGTATCATCGCATGAAGGATATTTCTGTGCTTGAGTGAAAGTGAGGATATGCACGAAGGATATTTCCGTGCTTGCTATTATATTATAATGTGAGGATGAGAGTAAAAGCACGAAGGGTGATGTCGTGCCATTTTGTTGGTTTCATTTTTCCTTGCTTTGTTGTTTGGATTGTGGACCTGGCTTTGTGGTTTCATAATTTAATTTCTGAAAGGTTGTCAGAGTTGTTGTAAAAGAATGAGTTGCGGTTGCGCAGTAACACTATCCTTCACTTTCCTGTTTTATGTTCCTTTACTTATGTACTTATTGTCTTTCTCATATGCTATTATCATGTTTACTTTACTTGTCATCTCATATTTTTTGATATTATAATTGTACAGGTTTATTTGTAGGTATCTTGTCTTAGAATCGTCACTACCTCATCGGTGTTAGGCTCGACACTTACGGAATACATTGGGTCAGTTGTACTCATACTATACTTATGTACTTCTTGTGCAGATTTAGATATTGTTACCAGCGGGTACCAGATAGACAACTCGAGCTAGAGTTGCATTCTGTTTGCAAGCCTTAGAGGCATCTTCCATTTCTAGTGTACTATTTCTGTTTTTTCCTGACAGTATTGTATTTTCCTTCAAGACAATGTATTTAGCAAACTATAGAAGCTCAAGTACTTGTGACTCCACATCTTGGGATGGTTGAACGTTAGTGTTAATTTTAGACTTATCATCTATACTTTTGAGTTGCTTTTACATTGTATTATTATCTTGTTGTTAGTCGTTAATTGCAGTTCTTTCATATTTTCTATTGTGTGTTGGTTTGCCTAGCGAGTAGTGTTAGACACCTTCACGACCCCGATTTGTTGGGATTTTGGGTTGTGACAAGTTGGTATCAGAGCCCCAGATTGCATAGGTCTCACAAGTCATGAGCAGGCTTGGTAGAGTCTTGAGAATCGGTATGGAGACATCTATACTTATCTTCTAGAGGCTATAAGGCTTTAGGAAACTTCACATTTTTTCTTTCTTTATCGTGCGACTTTGTTCTATTATGAAGTTTGAATCTTTCTTCTCTTATTCTCTCACAGATGGTGAGAACACATGCTTCGTCCACAACTGAGCAGAAGCCAGAGCCCCCGGTTGCATCCAGTACCAGGGGTAGGGGCAAGGGCAAGGCAGAGGTAGAGATAGAGCTTAGCCTAGATCACGCGCAGCAGCACCCATAGTTGAGCTCCAGATAGCTCAGGATGATGAGGTTCTAGATCAAGTTGAGCTAGTAGGACCGGCTCAGGTGCCAGAGGGGTTCATTTCTACCTAGTCCTTCAGGACGCCGTAGTCCACATAGTAGGCTTCATGGAGAGTATGGCTTAGACCCGTGTGCTTCCGATGGCACTAGACGTTTCTCAAGCGGGGGGAGGGGTTTAAACTCCTGCTACTTATACTCTGGAGCAGATAGCTTATGGTTACCAGACCCTAGAAGTTTTACCAGTTAGGCCGGTTCAACCTATTATTGCTACACAGCCTGGGGACAGACCCGCTATGTCAGCTGATGAGCTGAAGAGGTTGGATAAGTTCATCAAGTTGTTTCCCCTTCACGTTAGTGGTGCATCATCAAAGGAGGCCCAGGACTTTTTGGACCGTTGCCATGACATTTTGCCCAACATAGGACTAGTGGAGCCTAACAGAGTTGATTCCACCTTCTTTCAAATGCATGGTGCTGAAGAGATGGTGGCAGGTTTATGTGCAGCGCATTCTAGCAGGATCACCTCCTCTCATATGGACTAAGTTTTTGCAGTTGTATTTGGAGAAGTTCATTCCCTTCACTTTTAGAGAGAGGAATTGTGCAGTCAATTCGAGTACCTTCAGCAGGTAGCATGACTGTTACTCAGTATGAAACTAGATTTTTTGATTTGTCATGTCATGTAGCTATCCTGATCCCTACTGAGAGAGAGAAGGTTTGGAGGTTCATAGAGGGTCTTACATATGGCATCAGACTTCAGATGGCTAGAAAAACTGAGGCTAAGATTTGTTTTACTCAGGTATTGGAGATCGCCAGGAGGATCAAGCGCATCAGAGACTAGGCGTGGGAGATGACCTCTGACAAAAGGCCCCGTTGTTTTGGAGGATTCATTGGTGCCTCGTGGGGTTCCTTCGGTAGAGGCCATCCTATCAGGCCAGGAAAGCAGCCCAACAAGTCACACATGGTACTTCAGGCAGCCACAGTTCTTATGGACCTTGTTCTGAGCAGCTAGCATAAAGTTCACCTCCAGCTACCGTGAGTGCACCTCCAATACAAGGTTAGCATGGTGGTTATTCGGGTCGATAAGGATAGCTTCAAGTTCAGCAGCCATGTCAGCCGAGGGCTTGTCATGTATGAGAGGATTTGAGGCACGTGATGAGGTTCTGACTTAGGTCACAGAGCATTATTCCATAGTAGGGTACTCATTCTATGAATCCAGCACTAGTTGCTCTATGACCCGCTCAGCCATCTAGAGGCGAGGGTCAGGTAGCCTGATGTGGAGGCTAGTTAGTTAGAGGTGGAGGCCAATCAATAATAGGTTATCCTAAAGGTAGAGAATAGGTCAATTAGTCTCAGCCTCGTTGTTATGTATTTCTAGGTCATCCTGAGGCAAAGTCGTCCGATGCAGTTATTACATGTATTATCTTAGTCTGTCATAGAGATGCTTATGTGTGTTTGATCTGGGTTTTATATATTCTTATGTGTCTTCATATTTTGTTTCGCATTTGAGTATGCCTCGTGATTCTCTTGATGTTCTATTTCTATGCCTATGCTGGTTGGAGATTCCATAACTGCTGATCGGGTGTATCGTGTCTTGTGTTGTTACTATTATTGGTTTTAATACCGTAGTTTATCTTTTGTTGTTAAATATGGTGGATTTTGAGGTCATTCTTGGCATGGATTAGTTGTCCCTGTATCACTCTATCTTGGATTATCATGCCAAGTCTATGACTTTATCCATGCTAGGGTTGCCTAGATTAAAGTGGAAAGGGACCCTCAGTCATTCCACTATCAAGGTGGTCTCACATCCGAAGGCTTAACGTATAGTTGAAAAGGGGTATTAGCGCATTTGGCTTACATTTGGGATTCTAGTGCAGAGTTTCCTTCTTTAGATTCGGTACCAGTTGTGAGAGAGTTTCCTGAAGTGTTTCCTACAAATTTGTCGGGTATGCCACCCGATAGGGATATTGACTTTTGTATTGATTTGGTTCCGGGAACTCAACCTATTTTTATTACACCGTACTGGATGGATCCAACTGAGTTGAAAGAACTGAAAGATCAGTTATAGAATTTGATTGACAAGGGGTTCATTCGACTGAGTGTTTCACCTTAGGGTGTGCCGGTGTTGTTTGTTAAGAAAAAATGACAGATCGATGAGGATGTGCACATCAATTGAACAAGGTCACTATCAAGAACAAGTATATGCTGCCTAGGATTGATGATTTATTTGAAAAGCATCAGGGTGACAAGGTGTTTTCCAAGATTAATTTGAGATTTGGCTACCATCAAGTAAATATTAGGGCATCAGATCTCCCTAAGACAACTTTTGGGACTCGTTATGGTCATTACAAATTCTTAGTGATGTCATTTGGCTTGACTAATGCTCCAGCAGCCTTCATGGATTTGATGAACCAAGGGTTCAAGCCTTATTTGGATTTCTTCGTGATTGTCTTTATTGATGATATTATGGTTTACTCTCATAGTAGAGAGGAGCATGAGCAGGACCTACGAATTGTACTTCAGACTTTGAAGGATCGTCAACTATATGCCAAGTTTTGAGAGTGTGAGTTCTGGTCGGTCTCAGTTGCCTTCTTGGGTCATGTTGTGTCTTATGATGATATCAAGGTGGACCACAAGAAGATTGAGGCAGTTCAGAACTGTCCCAAACCAACTTCAGCTATAAATATTAGAAGTTTTTTGGGTTTGGCGGGCTACTATTGCCATGTCGTGGTAGAGTGTTCATCTATCTCAGCCCTATTGACCAAGTTGATTCAGAAAGGCACTCTTTTCAGATGGTCTGACGATTGTAAGGAAAGCTTTCAGAAGCTCAAGACTGCCTTGATTATAGCCCCAGTATTGGTGTTGCCCACAGGTTTGGGGTCTTACACTATGTATTATGATGCATCATGTATTGGGCTTGGCGTGGTATTGATGCAGGACGGTAGGGTGATTGCTTACGCGTCTCGTTAGTTGAAGGCCCATGAGAAAAACTACCCCGTGCATGATTTGGAGCTAGCAACCATTGTGCACGCGCTCAAGATTTGGAGTCATTACTTATACGACATGCCATGCAAGGTCTACATCGATCATCGGAGTCTCAGCATCTATTCAAGCAAAAGAATCTTAATTTGAGGCAGCGGAGATGGCTAGAGTTATTGAAAGACTAGGATATCACCATACTATATCATTTTGGAAAGGCCAATGTGGTGGTTGATGCCTTGAGTAGGAAGGCAGAGAGCATGGGCAATTTGGCATTTATACCACTTACGGTGAGGCCATTAGGCACGGATGTTCAGGCTTAGGCTAACAGGTACATGAGGTTGGATATTTTGGAGTATATTAGGGTTCCCTCTTGTGTTGTGGCACAATCATCTTTCTTGGAATGCATCAAGGCTCGCTAGTTTGAAGATCCTCACTTGTTGGTATTGAAAGATACGGTGCAACGCGGTAGTGCTAAGAAGGTCGTGATTGGGGATGATGGTGTTATGCGGCTTCAGGACTGGATTTGTTTTTCGAATGTTAATGCGATAGGAGAGTTGATCCTTGAGAAGGCTCATAGTTCACAGTATTCCATTCACCCAACTATCACGAAGATGTACCGTGACTTAAAGCAGCATTATTGGTGGCGGAAGATGAAGAAAGATATTATTGGACATGTCTCTCGATGTTTGAATAGTTAAGAGGTGAAGTATTAACATCAAAAACCCGGTGGTTTGACTCAAAAGATGGTGATACCAGAGTGGAAGTGGGAGCGCATCACTATGGACATTGTGGCAGGCTTACCACGGACCTTGAGGAAGTATCATATTGTTTGGGTCATTGTGGACTGGTTGACTAAGTCTACACACTTCATCCCTATGATGACTTCTTACTCTTTAGAGCGATTGGCTCAGATTTACATCAAGGAGATTATCCACCTACACGGTGTGCCCATATATATTTTTTCAGATTGCAACATGTAGTTGACTTTCTTTTTTTGGAGAGTTATGCGTGAGTTGGCACGCGAGTTGAGCTGAGTACCGCGTTTCACCCTCAGACTGACAGGTAGTCCGAGTAGACCATTTAGATTTTGGAAGATATTTTGAGGGAATGCTCTATTGATTTCGGGGATTAGAGAGACCAGTTTCTACTTCTAGCGGAGTCTTCCTACAACAACAGCTATCAGTCAAGCATCTAGATGGCTCCATATGAGATATTATAGGGGAGGCGATGTCGTTCTTCGGTTGGTTTGTTTGAGCCCAATGAGGCTAGATTGTTGGGTACAAATTTGGTTCGTGATGCTTTGGGGAAGGTTGAATTGATGCAAGAGCAGTTTCGTACAACATAGTCCTGGAAAAAGAGTTATACGGATAGGAAGGTTCGGGATGTGGCTTATATGGAGGGTGAGAAGGTTCTTCTTCGAGTTTCGCCTAGGAAGGGTGTGATGTGATTTGGGAAGAACGGCAAGTTCAACCCGAGGATTATTGGCCTTTTTGAGGACTTTGAGAGAGTTGGGGAGGCTGCTTATAGGCTTGCATTGCCTCCGAGATTAGCGAGGGTACATCTGGTGCTTTGGAAGTACCATGAAGATAGGACACATGTTTTGGACTTCAGCACGATGCAACTTGATGAAAATCTAACTTATAAGGAAGAGCTGGTGACTATTCTAGACGGCAGGTTCAAATGTTAATGTCTAAGGATATTCTGTCTATGAAAGTAGTTTGAAGAGCTTAGCCAACTGAGGAGGCTACTTGGGAGTCCGATTCTGACGTGAGGAGTATATACCCGTACATTTTTACCAGTCCAAGTACATTTTTATGTTCGTTCAAGCGAATGTACCTTTTAGAGGTGGAGTATGTAACGACCTGATAGATCGTTTTGAGTACTAACTCTCCACTTTATGTTTTGAGACCTTGCACAACTCTACTTAATGATTTTAGACTTGCTTGCGTGGTCCTAGTCGATTTCTGAAAAGTTTAAATTTTAATTCTAAAAGAAAATGTGATTTTTGACTTTGAAAGTGGCTAGAGTTTACCACGGTCAACATTTTTGGTAAATGACTTCGGATTGGTATTTTGTCGATTCCGGTAGGTTCGTATGATGATTTTGGACTTGTACGCATATTTGATTGGGGTCCAGGGTGATCCGAGGTTGTTTTGGCGCGTTATGTGTAAAGTTGAAAACTTGAGTTTGAACTTTGAAAATCTTGAGTTTTGATGCGATTCTTGATTTTAGATGTTATATTAATGATTTGAGCATGCGAGAGAATTTGTATAATGTTATTACACTTTTTTGAATATTAGTATTTGAGCCCGAGGGGCTCGGATGAGTTTTGGATGGGTTGCAAACTATTTTGCGTAGTTGAAGAAGATCTGGAATTGCTGGGCTGCAGATCTCGCATTTGCAAGGTTCTGTTCGTAAATGCGAGCATCGCTTTTTTGAGAGATTGCTTGCATTTGCGATGATAGGCAGGGGCAGGTAAGCTTCGCAATTGCGAAGCTATGGTCACTTTTGCAAACTGGTGGACATTGCATTTGCGATTTATGTGTCGCAATTGCGACACTGGGTGGTAGGGGGACAACTTCACATATGCGAAGCTCTGTTTGTTTTTGCAATGGGTAGGACCTTTGCAAATGCGAAGATGTAGTTGCATTTGTGAAATAATAAGGGCTCAGGTACTAATCACATTTGTGATTAGTGGTTCACAATTGCGGACATCGCGATTGCAATACCTACGCTGGGTGAAAGTTGGGGATTTCAGGACTAGCTCATTTTACACAATTTTTTAGACCTAGACTCCATAAAGGCGATTTCTCGAGAGCAATTTCTTCCCAACTTCATAGGTTAGTAATTTCAACTTCTTTCATTCAATTTCAGTTACTCTTTCATGAATTTCCCTATCAAATCTAAGATTCATAGAGCAGAAATTGGGTGTTTTGAGTAAATATTAAGGATTTTGTAAAATTGAGATTTAGACCTCAAATTGAGGTCGGATTTCGAAAAAAATCATATATTCGGGCTCAGGGGTGAATGGGTAATTGAGATTTTGGTCTTGATTTTGGGTTTCTCCCATGTGGTCCCGAGTTGACTTTTATTAACTTTTCTAAATATATTAAAGATTGAACCTTTTTCATATGAGGGTTGTTTCTAAAGCTTCTTTTGACTAATTTGAGTAATAATTGATTAGATTTGGGTGGTTTAGAGGCTTTTTCCGAAGGAAAGGCCGTGTTGTATTATTGATCTTGTTGTCTTGGTTAACCATTGATGGAATTAAGGTATAATTGAGTCTGTTTGTTACATGATTTATGTGTTGGGCCCGTCATATATACAAGGTGACGAGTGTATATGCATTGACCATGGGATAAGCATACAGGTAGAATCAGCCTTATTTGTCCCATGTTACCTTGAGTATTATGTCTCCATGCTTAGATAAATTTTAAACTCTATGATTTCTTGTATTCATGTTATTTCCTATGTTTAGCTTATTGAGATATTGGGCGTTAAGATCTTTGAATTGTCGATGTGGTTGTTGGTGCTAAATTGTTGATAAATTCTCATATGCCGAGTTATGTCTAAGTACTTTCCTTGATATTGTTATACTTCCCACCTTGCTTGGTAGTGTGTTATAGTATAGTAAGAGTCTTTCTAACGAGGAACTTCACTATCGTATAGTTGACTCGATTCTATTGATGGAAAATAGAAGGTAAACGAGAAGATAAGGTCTGCAGGATTTTAAAAATTGATTGTGATGCTTAGTGTGGAAGAGTGAAATGCATAAAGGGTGTTGTCGTGCTTGTGAGCAAGAGTGATTATGCACGAAGGGTGTTTCCGTGCTTTATTCATATATTGATATCATTGCATGAAGGGTGTTTTCGTGCTTGACTAATAGTGAGAATATGCACGAAGGGTATTCATTTTTCCTTGCTTTGTTATTCGGATTGTGGACCTGGCTTTGTGGTTTCGTAATTTAATTTCTAAATGGTTGTTCAGAGTTGTTGTAAAATCATGAGTTGTGGTTGCACAGTAACACTATCCTTCACTTTCCCGTTTTATGTTCCTTTACTTATGTACTTATTGTCTTTCTCATATGTTATTATCATGTTTTATACCTGGTATTTTACTTGTCATCTCGTATTTCTTGATATTATAACTGCATAGGCTTATTTGTAGGTGTCTTGTCTTAGCCTCGTCACTACCTTGTCCGGGTTAGGCTCGACACTTACGGAGTACATTGGATTGTATTCATACTATACTTCTACAGTTCTTGTGCAGATTCGGACATTGATACCAGTGTATTCCCGAGAGCTGCTTAGCGGATACCACATAGACGACTCGAGGTAGAGCTGCATTCCATTTGCAGGTCTTAGAGTCATCTTCCATTTCTGTTGTACGGTTTCTATTTTTCTAGATAGTATTGTATTTTCCTTCAAGATAATGTATTTAGCAAACTCTAGAAGCTCATATACTTGTCACTCCACGTCTTGGAATGGTTGAACGTTGCTGTTGATTTTAGACTTAGCATGAATACTTTTGAGTTGCTTTTACATTGTATTATTATCTTGTTGTTAGTCCTTAATTGCAATTCTTTCGTATTTTATGTTGTATGTTGGCTTGCCTAGCAAGCGGTGTTAGGTGCCATCATGATCCTGATTAGTTAAGATTTTAGGTCGAGACACCTTTGGTTTCTACTGAGAGGGAGAGAATCCATAAATTTGCCGAGGGACTCACCTATAGTCTTAGATTTGGGATGGCATGGGAGATGGAGACAGAGACTGCATTTCATTAGGTTGTGGAGATATCTAGGAGGTTAGAGCGTATCTGTGGCAAGGAGAGGGAGGATAGGGAGTCTAAGAAGCCTCGTGGTTTTAGAGGATTTAGTGGCTCCTACTCTAGGGAAGGGTCCATCATGGTAAAGGTCATTTCAATCGACCAATTTAGTCTATATTTTAGGCTTACCATAGTGCCCTGGCTAGCCATGGATTTCAGAGCAGTCATATCGAACAGCCATCTTTTAGTGCACCTTCTGCGCGGGGTGGTTCCTACAACGGGTATTCCAATCGTCCGAGGCAGACTCAGTTCCAATAGCCACGCCAGCAGAGAGGTTATTTTGAGTATGGTGATACTAGGCACATTGTGAGGGATTGTCCCAAACTTTAGATGGTGGACCTCAGCAGGGCACCATGGCTATGATTCCCGCTCTAGATGCTACACCGCCAACATAGCCACCTAAAAGTAGGGGCCAGGCGAGTAGAGGTCGTCCTAGAGGGGGAGGCCAGACTCATTGCTATGCTTTCTATGGTAGGACCGAGGTAGTCGCATCAGATGCAGTCATTACAGGTATTGTTCCGGTCTATCATAGAGATGCTTCAATTTTATTTGATCCGGCTTTTACTTATTTGTATATGTCATACTACTTTGCTTCATATTTGGATATGTCTCGTGATTCTCTAGATACTCATATTTATGTGTTTACACTCGTTGGGGATTCTATTATGGTGGATCGTATCTATCGTTCTTATTTGGTCACTATTGGGGGCTACGAGACCAGAGTTGATCTTCTGCTGCTTATATGGTATATTTTAATGTGATTTTGGGTATGGATTGGTTATCACTATACCATGTTATCCTTGATTGTCATACTAAGACCGTGATGTTGGCTATTGCGGGGTCGCCAATGTTGGAATGGAGAGGTTCGTTGGGGCATATTCCTAATAGAGTGGCTTCATTTTTGAATGTTAAACGGATGATTGAGAACGGGTGTTTGGCGTACTTGGCCTTTGTTAGAGATGTCGGTGCTAATACTCCTATGGTTGCTTCAGTTCCCATTGTGAGGAATTTTCCAAATGTGTTCCCTGCAGACCTACCGGGCATGCCACCCAATAGGGATATAGATTTTGGTATTGACTTGGCACCGGGCACTCAGCCCATATCTGTTCCACCGTACTGCATGGCTTTAGCAGAGTTGAAGGAATTAAAGGAACAGTTGCAGGAATTGCTAGATAAAAATTTTATCAGACCGAATGTTTCATCTTGGGGTGCACCAGTGTTATTTATCAAGAAGAAAGATGGTTCCATGAGGATATGCAATGCCAACAGGCAGTTGTACAAGATTACCATCAAGAATCAGTATCCACACTGCCATGCATTGATAATTTGTTTGATCAGCTTCAAGGAGCCAGAGCGTTCTCTAATATTGACTTAAGGTCGAGGTATCACCAGTTGAAGATCAAGGCTTTAGATATTCCTAAGACTGCTTTCCGGACTCGTTAAGGTCATTATGAGTTTTTGGTAATGTCGTTTGGGTTGACTAATGCCCCAGCAGCTTTCATGTATTTGATGAACAGTGTGTTCCATCCCTATTTGGATTCTTTTGTCATTGTGTTCATTGATGAAATACTAGTGTATTCCCGTAGTAAGGAGCAGCATTAGCAGCATTTGAGGATTGTGCTTCATACTTTGACGGAGAAGAATCTTTATACTATGTTCTCCGAGTGCGAGTTTTGGTTGGACCAGTGGTGTTCTTGGGTCATGTGGTATTTAGTGATGGGATCAAGGTGGATCCAAAGAATATTGAGACAGTTCAAAGTTCGCACAGACCTTCTACGGCTACCGAGGTCAAGAGTTTCTTGGGTTTGGCTAGGTATTAATGTTGCTTCGTAGAGGGATTTTCACCTATTGCAACCCCATCGACTAAGTTTACTTAGAAGAGCACTCCGTTTATGTGGTCAGATGAGTGTGAGGATAACTTTTAGAAGCTTAAGACATCTTTGACTACAACTCCAATATTTGTTTTGCCTTTGGGATAGGGGTCATATACGGTTTATTTTGATGCTTCGCGTGCTAGAATTGGGTGTGTGTTGATGCAGGATGGTAGGGTGATTGCCTACGCATCGCTCCAGTTGAAGCCACATGAGAAGATCTATCCAGTGGATGATTTGGAGTTAGCAGCTATTGTACACGCGCTCAAGATTTGGAGGCATTACTTATATGATGTGTCTTGTGAGGTGTATACGGATCATCTAAATCTTCGAAATCTGTTTAAATAGAATGATCTAAATTTGAGGCAACGGAGATATGGAATTGTTGAAGGACTATGATATCACCATTCATTATCATCCGGGGAAGGCCAATATGATAGCAGACGCCTTGAGTAGAAAGGCGGAGAGTATGAGGAGTTTAGCATTTATTCCAGCTGGAAGAGGCCTTTGGCTATGGATATTCAGGCTTTGGCCAACAGGTTCATGAGGTTGGATGTATCAGATACTAGTAGAGTCTTTGCTTGTGTTGTATCTTATTCGTTCTTGTTTGAGCACATCAAGGCTCATCGGTATGACAATCCCTATTTGCCTTTCCTTAAGGACATAGTGCAGCGAGGTGGTGATAAGGAGGTGATTACTAGCGATGATGGAGTATTGCAGCTTTAGGGCCTGATTTGTGTTCCTAATATGGATGGGTTAAGAGAGTTGATTTTTGAGAAGGCTCATGGTTTACGGTATTTTATTCACCTGGGTGCTACAAAGATGTGTCGTGATTTGAAGCAGTATTATTAGTGGCTATGGATGAAGAAAGACATTGTTGGATAGGTTGCTTGGTGTTTAAATTGTCAGCAGGTTAAGTATGAGCATTAGAGACCTGGTGGTTTGCTTCAGAAGATGGATATACCGGAGTGGAAGTGGGAGTGTATCACTATGGACTTTTTGGATAGGTTTTCCATGAACATTAAGGAGATTTGGCATATTTTAGGTCATTGTGGACAGATTGACCAAGTCTACACATTTCATTCCAGTCATGACTTCCCACACTTTGAAGCAGTTGGCTAAGATCTGCATCTGGGAGATTGTTCGCTTGCATGGTGTACCTAGTTCTGTCATCTCGGATCGTGGCACTCAATATACTTTACAATTATAGAGAGCAGTTCAACATGAGTTGGGCATGCAGGTTGAGTTAAGCACCGCATTTCACCCTCAAACGGATGGGTTGTCCGAGCGGATCATTCAGATTTTGGAGGATATGTTGAGGGTGAGTGTCAAAGATTTCGGAGGCTAGTGGGATCAATTTCTTCCATTAGCAGAGTTTGCATACAACAACAGCTACCAACCGAGCATCTAATTGGCTTCGTATGAGGCATTAAATGGGAGACGATGTCGTTCTCCGGTCGGTTGGTTTGAGCCTGGCAAGGCTAGACTATTAGGCACAGATTTGGTTCGTGATGCTTTGGAGAAGGTGAAAATGATTCAGGAGCGGCTTAGTATAGCGCAGTTCAGGCAAAAGAGTTATTCTAATAGGAAGGTTTGGGATGTAGCTTTCATGGAGGGTGAGAAGGTCTTTCTCCGAGTTTCACCTATGAAGAGCGTGATGAGATTTGAGAAGATGCACAAGTTGATCCCTCGGTATATTGGTCCTTTCAAGGTATTGGAGAGATTTGGTGAGATGGCCTACAGACTTTCTTAGCCACCCAGCTTATCGGGGGTTCATCCGGTATTTCATGTTTACATGCTTCAAAAGTACTATGAGGACCCATTGCACGTGTTGGATCTTACTTTATTGCAGTTGGATAAGAATCTGGATTTTGAGGAGGAGTCGGTGGCCATTTCAGATATGTAGGTTCAAAACCTGAGATCGAAGAATATCGCATTAGTGAAGGTTCAGTAGAAAGGTCAACCGATCGAGGAGGCAACTTAGGAGACCGAGCATGATATTCCAAGCAGATATCCTCGCCTTTTTATATCCCAGGTATGTTTCTGAACCCTTTCAAGGGCAATCTTTTATTTTAAAGGGGGAGAATGTAACGACCTGGCCAGTCGTTTTGTGTATTTGAGCCTCGTTACCCTATTTGATAATTCCCATGTGTTTGGTTGTTGTTTTGTAACCTACGGGGATGGATGGTTTGGTTACGAGAAGGTTTTGGAAGGAATTGGAACACTTTGTTCCACTGTTGGAAGCTTAAGTTACTAGAGTTGACCAAGGTTTACTTTTGTGTAAACGACCTCAGATTTGTAGTTTGATAGTTCCAATAGGTTCGTACAGTGATTTTAGACTTAGGCGTATGCCCGAATTTGGATGCGGAGGTACCTAAGATGATTTGGCTCTTTTTGTTGAAAATTCACAATTTAAAGGTTTAGAAACTTCATAAGTTTAACCACGGGCTCACTTTGTGACTATCGGGGTCGGATTGTTATTTCGGGACATGGAATAGGTCTGTTTTGTCATTTAGAACTTATGTGCAAAGTTTGGTCTGGCTTCAAGTTGGTTTGATAGAAATCAGACGCTGGGTTTTGAATATTGAAGTTTAGAGTTTCAAGGCTTGCATGATGTGTTTTGGTGTTTGATTCATGATTTTGTATGTTATTTTGATATTCCGAGATTGCGAGCGAGTTCAGATAGGGTTTATGTACTGGTGTTGCAGACTTTGCATTTGTGAGGGTCCGCAATTGCTGACACTTTATCTCATTTGCGATTGCTGGCCGCCATCGGGGAACTCGCATTTGCGATGTAATTAGTCGCATTTGCGACATTGGTTGGCAGCTGGGGTCTTCGCAATTGCGAAGTTGGGGGTCGTATTTGCGACATTTGCTGGGGGTAGTCTGGGTTTGCATTTGCGAGACCAGGGTCGCATTTGCGAGCCTCTGGTCGCAAATGCAATATTTGCATCTAGTTATTAGTTGGGCATTTCAGCACTTAGACCCATTTTCCCATATTTTAAGCTCTAGACTTGGTGAGTTGCGATTTTTGAAGAGGATCTTGACACAAACTATTGGGTAAGTAATTTTCACTTGATTTTGATATTATAGCTTGATTTCTCATAGATTTTTACACCTAAATCGTGAAATATCGAATGGAAATTTTGGACAATTTTGACTATGTATAACAATTGAGGATTTAAGAGTCGATTTGGATTCGTTGTTGGAATCTAATCACACATTTGGGCTCGTGGGGTTATGAATAGTCGGGTTCTATCACTTGACTCGGTTTTGACCGTGTGGGCCCGGGATTGACTTTTGTTGACTTTTCAAAATTTGGGTAAAGATTGAGAATTTATTTTTTAGAATGATTCCTTTAGCATTGTTTGATTTTATTGAGTCATTTTTGGCTAGATTTGAGCCGTACGAGGGTGGCTTATAAAGGAAAAGCATTTTTGGAGTATTGGTTTGGCTTGTTTGAGGTAAGTATCTTGCCTAACCTGGTATGGGAAAAATACCCCTTAGTATTTGTCCTTAATTTCCTATTCGTATTATGTGTATGCGAGGTGACGAGAGTGTACACGGGTGCTATGTGTAGGTTATGACCGGGTTAGACCTTAGGCTATTAGTTTGCTTAATGTCATAAAATGCTTTATATAAAACATGTTTAATCACTTCGTGACTACATGAACTTGATTGATGTGACTGATTTGGTCGTACTCATGCTTTATATGTTGAACACCTATCCGCATTTTATTATTATCGTGTCCTTGTGGATCTTGTTGATAAATTATGAACTTATATCTTTGCTGAAGATGCATATTGCTTTGTGATAGTTGTGGCACATGTGAACATATTGGGTGGATTGATTGTGTATTGGAAGAAGGTCTTTGTTATACGATTGGGATTATTGTTATGCGCATGGGGCAAAATAAGGGTGGTGATATGCGCATGTGGCAATATAAGGGTGGCATTTATTGATATTGTACATGTGTAAAAAAAGAGCGGCATTATTGATGATGTGATATGATGGTTTGAAGGTGATTCTCATGATGATGTTCATGTGACAAAAGGGAATGATATTTCTGATCATATACATGTTTTCTTTAATGTCCATCATGTATTTTAATAAGTTGCCAGTTGTATTTAACAAGTTATCATATGCCTCTGTTTTTATTTGATGATTTATTGTCATGGATGGATTCTTCTACGTTGACTTGTTATCACATGTTCAAACGAGACTGTTGATATTGTATTCTGTTACATATTCTGTTGCCAGTTATTGATATATCGCACAGGTTCTTTGATTAGTGAGTATCATACAACTTAAACCCCGTCACTATTTTATCGAGGTTAGTTTTGATACTTACTAAGTACCGATTATTGTGGAGAACCAAGTGTTGGAGGCAGCGTACCTAGAGAGTGAGTGCTTGCACTGGTCACGAGGATTCAAAGTAGAGCTACATGATTGTCGCAGTCCGTTGGAGTCTCATCCTTATATTGGCACTGTTATACTTATATCCGAACATATTGTATTTTGAGACATCCTTATGCATTTAGTTAGAGCTCATGACTCTATACTACCTAGTTCTGAAAATTTGTATTGGGTATTGCCGTTTTGGCTTATGTTACCACTATTTCCATTGTTTATTGTTAAATTCAATATTATTTCATCTTTTGTTGATAATTCGATATTGTAGATGTGATGGGCTTACCTAGTCTGAGTCCGGAACCAAAGTGTGGTTCTTTTGGACTCAAGCGACCATAATAGGTGGGAAAAAAACTGGGCACCATAATATGTATAGCGCGGTTATTCAATGCGCTACACCTTAATGGCATGTTTGTCCGTTAAGTTATAGCGCGGTGAATAACCTCACTATTTAAACTTAAAATGGGAGGGAAGGTATAGCGCTCATATATACATCGCTATACTATAGCGCGGTATATATGGGCGCTATACCTATATAAATAAACGTACCCTTCTCCATCCCCACCACATGAACCAGCAGCCTACCCCCACTAAAAAAAAAACAAAAGACTAGCAGTCCCCCCCCCCCCCC